>ML826052.1:0-15018 GCA_009831015.1 Picea engelmannii | reverse complement strand
AGGAATATTTCAATGAGATACAATGGCCAAATAAAGAAGAGTACCAACAACTCTTAGATAAATATAAGGACAAAGAAGTTGGAACTGTCAAATTACTAAAGAAAGGGGATGATGACATACTGATTAAACCAAGCCAACAAGAAGTCCTTATAGCTGAATCCCACTCTCCTCCCTCAAAACAGTATACTAGGGTTATACAGGAAACGACCAATTTTGAGATAAAAGAGTATCAAGAGGGAGATACAGCCTGAATGTGGGACACAAGGAAAGGAGAGCCTATTAATGTTAAAGGGAATACATAATTTTGGCTCGTGCCTTTCAGAATCAAGATGAAGTTAGTCAATGATGCCTATTATTTATCCACGTTGGAAGGAAGAAAACGTCCATTACCAGTTATTGGACATATCTTTAAACCCCATCATGGGGTAGAGACTAGACTTCACAGGTAAGTACAGGTAAGTTAGGTAGGCATTTTCATTCATTATATATATCATCTGCATATCATGTCAGTATAGATGTAGTTTCATTTTCATATTGTATTTCTCCATTATGTATATATGCATGCTTATTATTATATCATGTATGAGCGAGGGGTGATATCACCACCCCGAGGATTACTAATGTATTTTGTTTAGGTCTAGTAGGCATAGGTCATACCAGAGATGTTGAGGTTCTCATGTGCTCTACGGTGAGCACATGTCCCCGAGTTGGAGCCAAATAATCTCCTAGGGATAACTAAGGAGATCATGTCTCGAGGCCCACATGTCCTAGACATGGAGTGTCAAGAGCCATATGACTTGAGCATGGACCCAGAGGGCCCCTCTTTTCTTCAGTGCAACCTATCTATCAGCGACAACAACATCCATCCCACCAGCCTAGTCCTGAAGTAGTAGTAAGTCTTGCTCCACGAGGTAATGAGTCTGCGTATCATGGTATGTGAAAATATGATTATTGAAGCACTTGAATATGTTGCACTGAATTCTCCTTCATTTCATAACGTTTGCTTGGAAATTATGCTCTTTAACCTGTCTATACCTAGAAGGGTGACATGATGCCCTAGTAAGTTTATCTCCCTTTAGGATTGGTTGCCACTGGGTGGGTTTATTAAAGGTCATTATCCATTCCCTCCATACTTACCACTTTCCATATTTATTCCTCTCATTTTCCTTTACCTTTGTTCAAGCATTTGGTTTGCCACACTAGGAAGGGTTGTACCTTGCCTTGTGGGAAGAAGGGGCAAAAGGCCCAGGGGGTAAAAGCAGTTGGCAAGAGTTAAAATCCCAAATGAAACCTTTGATATGCTTCACCCAGGGATTCCTGAGAAAGCAGTAAAAAGCTTCTCAGTAAGAAAAGGGGACCCATAAGATAAATAAACACTCAAGGTATTAGTTGGTAGATGGGAGGTCTCATCATGAGTCGACCTATTATGACCATGGGCATGTAGTGGCATGACACTACCATCTATCTGGTCACCAAACCAAGGTAGTGGATCTTGGTGGCATAACCAAGAGAAAAGGTGTCTCATCACGAGCTAGCCTTCTCATCTCCATGAAATGCTTATGGATAACGTTGTCACCAAGCCAGGACAGTGTCCCTCAACTCTTCCCTTGAAGCATAAAAGAAAAAGATTAAAAGCAATAAAGCTAAGAATAAAAGGCAATGAATAGGCTAGGAAACAATGACATCTATGACGAGGTGCAACTCGCCCTCTACAAAGGCACCCACAGGTAAGATCTACATTTCTCTATTATCACTCCACCCCATGCCCAAACACTTACCCCACACTACCTCACATGGACTTACATGAACTAGACTAGTTCTCACTTGGGAACCACCCCAAACTAAAGGAGGGTTAGACCAATAGGACACACTGAGACCTTCTCCAAACTTGACTTGTTAAATTGCATAACATCTTTGAGCATTTGTTTGGGTAAATGGGGGTTTGATGCACATGTTTGGGTAATTTGATTATTGGATGTGATTTACATCTTATGATCTGTGTGACTTATGAACCCCTGGAGGGTGTACTTGTTGTTACTGCAGGACCTTTCCCAGTGGATAGGTACACATCGGGGAATGATTAACTCAGACCTTCATGGGGCTAAAAGCCCACAGATGGATGTCGTAACCCCAGCCAGGGGCAGGGAGACATCATAGACTTGCAGCAGGAAGAAAGAAGGATGTTGCACCGGAGACACCCCGACAGACCTAAACACCATGGAGATTTTTCCCTTCCACCTAGACATTAACCTTTGGGAGCCCATGACGTCACCTTTGGGACCCTAGACGTCATTCAGAGTCAGGGTTTGCACCTTGAGGTCAGTTGTGAGTTGATTGGCACATGTGGGCATCATCTAGGGCCTTTGGAGGCCAAACGTCCTGCTTCTGGAGCCCAACGCTTTACCCTAGGGGCTCAACGTCACCCTAGAAGGGCATGAAGTCGCCCTTGGAGATGATTTCAGGGGTTAATTACTTTTGTTTGTGTAAAAATTGGATTTTTGATGTAATTTGGCCAAGTCGACCTTTTTATGACCTAAAATTAATTAAGGGTCATTGATATTGTATAAATAGAGAGAAATTACTCTCAAATTACTCTCATTTTTCATCATCACTCATCACACACTAAGTGTGGTCTGGAATTTGCGCCCTTTTTGGGAGTTATTGGTTGAAATTGGGAGGCGCACTTGTCTTGGAGGCTAAAATTTGCAACTTGGATCATTTCTTGGTGAAGTTACTTGGCAATCTAGGGTTTTATTGCTTGATTATTCTTGGTGAAGTAAGTAAATCTACAATTCTTCATTTCATTTGAATGGTTATGGTATATTTGCTTATTCATGTTAAAAATTATGAAAATGCTTGCTTGACAAACCCTAGGAGTAAAAGAACTTAAGTTACTACTTCTTTGCTCTTCATTTGCTAGACTTTGCTAAGGTGATATAACTTAGACAAACTTCTAAAGCCCTAAATAGCTCTTTAGAAGCCATTGTCTAGTTATTGTTTCCCTCAATACTTTTCATTAAGTCTAAGGAAGGAAGATTCGCTAGGGCCTAAAATTGCTTACTCTCTAGTGAACCCATATTTAGGGTTTGGATGTTTGAGGCCTTGAAGTGCCAACACCTGTTCCATCCATCTCTTCACCTTAGACAAGTATAATCATTTTGTGATTGCTTCCAAGAGAAAAACGTCACCTATAGACTCCATTACCCCTTAAAGGCACTAGTCCACTTGCTTTAGTGAATGATTGATCAAACAAACACTCAAACCTTTCTCCTTGAAGCTTTTACTAACTTTTACTAACCCTAAACTAGACTAATTCCTTATCTAACTTGTTGATGTTGCAAATATTTGCTACAACCATACAAATTCTTGCTAATTTGTTTCATTTACCAACATAACTTGCACTTAGCTCATTCAGAAATTGCTTGTGACAATTGCCAATTGATCTACTAGATTTATGCTCAGTTTACATAGTGTTTTCTTGCAATTCTGAGCACTAGAACTTGCTGATGTTACAAAAGATTGCTACAACCATCTAATTGCAACAAATTCTCTGCAAAATCAACATTTAATGCTAGCTAGACATTGTTAAAACTGTTTGTGACACTTGATTATCATTTTGCATAGTTAAAGCTACCTTTTCATTGTGTTTTCAAGCAATTCCAAGGCATATTTATTGCAGCTATTACAAAATACTTATTGTTGTTGTAAACTATTGCATTGCTGCAAATTTATATCAGCTAGATTTTTTTCAAAGGTTCATGGTCTTATGAAGCACTAACATCATTTGGTACTTGAAAGCTGCTATATTTTTCCTTTGTTGTCTTGTTCTGGGAATGTACACCATATATTTACTTTGCTTCATCTATTAAAGACCTAGAGAACCTTTTGACTTGAGTCACCAACGAGAGGGGGAATTTCTTGCATCCTTACCTTAGTCTGATCGGCCCTTTAGGTCACTGGGGATGTCTCCCTTGGGGTATCTTTGATATAATCCTAAACAACAAGGGGTTTCCTATTAAGGTGATAGTGATAGGTCACCCCCTGTTACGTCAATCTTGCATCCACTTTCCTTGGGCTTTGGGCAAGTACAGATTGTGCAATAACAATAGCCACTTGAGGTATAGTCAAACATGCAGTCGAAGGAAGTGTCCCGAAGATGCAGGCTCGGGTTACTGTCGAAACAGTCGACACAATTTTGCAGAAGGAGACAAAGGTAAAGATGCAGGCCACAACAACAAAGGAGACATTCAAAAAGTTCACGACGAATTGGAAGAAGGCCCGAGTGGCTCAGGACGAGCCATAGGTGAGTGTTGGGGGCTTGTTGGACATGCGTTTTAGATAAGTCTTGGGAATCCTGTAGGAACGAAACGCACGACATTTTGGATAAGGAGTAGCATGAGCGCAAAGCAGTTGAAGTATGTTCAGGAGTCAATGCACAAAAGGTAGAAAGTAGTTAGGATTTTGGAACATTTTGTCCACATTGTAACGGGCTTATCCCTATTGTAAAGCTATAAATTGTAATGGATTTTTGGGTAGACGTAGTTGTTAGAGTTAGTGATGGTGGAGTTCTTTTGAGCTAGTCGAGTTTTGGAGAAGTCTTGAGGAAGCTTTTCGAGGTATGACTGACGAGTTAGGCTTGCACTGCAACAGAACATCTAGGCAGATTTGAGTAATGTTTATTGTTGCAGCTTTTTGTAAGTGCGGTGTGCAGTTGTAAGAAGACTATAAATGACTAATATAATAAGAATTCGTTGTGGATGTAACCCAGATTGGGGTGAACCACGTTAAAACTTGTGTCTTGATGTGATGCTTTGTGTGTGATATGGATAACATAGAATGTTTAGTATTATGAATATGTTACTGATACTGCACAGTGATGATAAAAGCTTAGTATTCTGACTGTGTTATTCATATATGTTGTCATATTGTTGCACACTGAAGTAACTGATAAATAAATGAATGTCAAGTAAAGTAATGTCGCACACAGGGTATGTTGCATTATAAGAAATTGTTACGTGATGAAAAGGTACACACATAAATAAATGAACAAGCACATAGTAAGAACATGTTGAATGCCTCACTTCCCCTTATCACTGCAGAAGCTTGGTTCCTACAACCCCTCTAGATGCCTCGGGTGAGACTACACTTGCTTGCAGGTGATGCCGAAAGGGTCAGTGTCTAAGGGTTTTGTTGGTTTATTAATTATTAACCCCAAGTTTGGCCATTGTGCACCAACACCCCTATGAAATTAAGACATTAACCAGATTTAAATTTTCCCAACATTTAGTTGAAACATTGCATTATCCGCTAACAACATTTATAGTTAGCAGATTTCGTAGATTCCAATCCTATCTAGTTCATATGCTTTTGTATTTCCAAGCAACAAAGTTTCAATATTTGAAATTAAAAATAGAAGATGAGGCTAGAAATCCAATCTCAGTGATTCATTGGACTTCATTGATTAGGATCAAGAAACCCCAAAATGTTGATTTTCAGATTTTATTGACCATTTCATGCCTATGGCTTATGTTATTTTTCATGAAGAGGTTCCTTCTAGGTTTTCTCTGGAATTTGAAGCATTATTGCATTTCTCTTCAGATACAAAGGTAGGTGATTGGTTTTTATTTCAAGACTATACATAGATCAAGATCTATGGTGCTGGGGTTAAACCTTTTAAATTGCCAAAATTTATAACCATGAGATTTTTGGCCCTACAATATATTAGGCAAAGATTGAATTATGACCAAGTCAATTTTGTGTCAAAGAAAAAAAAGGCTACTTTTTAATTGAAAAAGGAAGTAAGACCTTTTGTTGTTAATAATAGGGCATCTTTGCAGTTGGTAGAAAGTTTATTGCAAGAGATGAACTTTCAACAAGGAGAAATATGGTATTATGATCCATTTTCCATTTTCCATTTTCTCTACTAAGAGGATTGAAGTGGACTTGTCGCCGTATGAGCATCACAACCAACCTCAACTGGAGCAGTTGATGAATCGATATAGTTGGGAGCATACACAAAGAATTATACAAGGTTAGATATAGGAGGCGTTTCAACCATCTCAACCAACAGTTATAGAGACTCCACATCAGTATGAAAAGTCAAATAAAATAAGTTTTTTAGAATCTTCACAAATTCTTTCAGAATCAAAGGAAGAGCAATGAAAAAAGAAGCATAAGTTAGAAGAGATATCTAAAGATGACAACCAAGTTTTGGAAAGTGTACTAGAGATTACATCTAGCGAGCCAACTTTCACAATGGTATTTCTCCCATCTGTAGTTATGGGAAAATCCAATGTTCAAGGAGGGGAAGAACCTTCAGAAGCTAAGCAAGAAAATAAAAATTCTCAATATTGGGAATTGAAGAATAAGAATATGAAAATTAAGCAGGATTTATTTCCTAAATTGTCTCAGGGAGCTTCTAAAACCAGGTTGCTTTCTACTTTAGATTTTGAGAAAGGTAGATTGAATATAACAGTACTGGAACCCACAACTCAAATTAGCAAAGGTGATGTTAATTACAAAGGTGCTAAGTTTTATTATGATTTAAATCAATTTCATCTGGCGGATAAAATGGAATTACTCATGAAAATAGGAGAAATGGTTTGCAGGGATGTTATAACATAAGTCCTTGATAAAGGGGGAAGTGGGAAAAAGTTAAGGAATTGAAGAATTTCAAATGGGAACCACCCAAAGAAGGTTTTTTTAATAAAAACCATATGTGAGTGACTTTTAAAAAAATTGATGAATATCATAATTTTATTAATTATTGCATTAATGCTAATTTTATAGCCTAATTTGATGTGTGTGTGAGAGAGAGAGAGTTATTTATTTGTATGATACAGACACACACACATATATTAAGAAGAAAAAATGCACAAAGTGCATACATCATGATCATCTCAGGGATAATCTCGAAACAAGCATTCTATCGACCACAAAAAACTTGATCTCATTGGAGCAATTCACATTCAAGCTCAAGGCATCAATAATGGCCAAACATCATCTAACTCACAAAGTAAATGGATCAATTGAGGGGATTTCCAAAATAGTGGGATCAAGAAAGGCACAACACCAATTACATAAAATATCCATAAGCACTTTTGTTTAAAAGGTAGTTTGAAAACCAACAAAAAAGGAGGAAATTGTTGCCCCCCCCATAGCCTTGTGCTCCACATCCTAGAGATAGGAGAGGAGGCCTAATCCTCAAATAGAGCCCCTGCATGATCCTGCATAGTGCCACTTTTTTGCCTCAATGTCACTGAACCATGTTAAAGCATTGTTGACCCAATAATAACTTTAATTTGGGGTAGACCCTTTGAATTGCTTAGATCACCTTGGGATATAGAAATAAAAGGAGAAGAAAATCACCCAACATCTTGAACAAACAAACCCATAAGACCCAAAATAGGCTCATCCCATTGATTAGATGAGGCACGAGAGATGCAAGCCACCAAAGCCTTTGCTAAAGTCTCCAACATTGAAAGAGAGCATTCTTCAACCACCAGAGGAACTATCTTGGAACCATTGCTACACAACTCCAAAAACATAGTCCCATAAGATGCCCTATCCATTGCAAGGAAATTCTGAATGATTGCCATTAATTGAGAAATATCTCCCAAAAAACTACTCTTTGGGAGTCAATACCTAGATGCAAGACCTCTAACTTGATAATCACATCAACGTAATCCAACAAATTATCACCATTGGTCCATCATTTGCCACCATGCCTAGATTTGAAGGAGGAGCACCCACGGAGGACCTAGCTTCCCTTCCCCTAGTCTAATCTTTTCTTGATGAAATAACCCTACCTAAAGACAACTTGGATTGATTCCTCATCACCTCAAGCTTCTAAGGTTACTTTTGAATAATATGGCCATGATTGTGGCAAAATATGCAACAAAATGATAAATTTTCATAATCCAAGATCTAAATCCGCTCTAAAGATCCTTTCTCAATAATGATCTTCTCTAGCAAACTCCCATTTGTGAACATCTACATCGGGATCTTCGAAACACCTTCACACATAAGGGTTTGTGCTATTAGATACTGAAAAGAACCCAATCTATTCTTTATAGCTTGAATAATCCTCTCATTGCAACAGTGAAAGGGAAGACCCAATAGCCTAACCTAGAAGGAAATTTCATCCCTAAACAAAAAGATGGAATTGAAAGAGTCATACCACGTCTGCAATGCCAACCTTAAATTCATTTAGAACAAGGGCCCTTCCTTTAACACTGCTTCCTCGACTTTTGCACTCCTAAACAAAAATGAATAAAAACCATGGAGCATAGATATTCTGATCTCCCCCTTTGTAACTTTGCCCAAGTCAGACTGATCCATTGCACCATCTTAGAAATGTAAGGTCTTGGACCATTGAAATACCCAATGATAACTATGCAAGCCAGTTCCTTTGCACCTTACAAAATCCACTTTGTCAATAAGGACATCCTTAGAAAGTAAAAGAGACCAAGCATCTCTCCCTCCCACTCAAATATTTCTCTACAACCTGTAGAACACCACCTCTTTGTTTCTCCTCCACCATTGCTTTTGTTCTTCTTTTATATATCAATATTAACATATCAAATTAAACTAAAACTTTTCTACATCTTTTAAAATAGGATAAAAACATGAACACCACCTCTTTGTTTCTTCTCCACCATTGCTTCTCTTCTTTTATATATCAATATTAACATATCAAATTAAACTAAAACTTTTCTACATCTTTTAAAATAAGATAAAAACATCCCATAATCAGTTTTAATTTAAAAACATTAAAAGGATCACATCTATTAAAATGCAATTTAGTTTTGAAGTGTTAAACTTGAAAAATCGATTTAGGCCTCCAAATTTTTGACCTTCTAAATCCACATCCAAAATGAATCTATATCGGTAAACCGTCTTTGACACAACTTTCACACCATAGAGAATTTCGCAACTAAACGTAATGTGAACGTATCCCCGTTTTTATTAGTGGCTGAGAGAGTTTTTCTCGATAGTTTCGATTAAAAATCTTACTCATCAGGCCACCAAATGAATTAAGTTACGATTAAATTTTTCACTCATCACGCGACCAAATGAATTGAAAGACAACCTTATCTTATGGCAGACACAAGGCAGCTAAGGACTTGAGAGCACAAACTATCGAGAAATGGCGGTCTCTTCAATCGGTCACACGATAAGTTCTTCACACTCCCTGCTCAGCCCTCCTCCATGCTCTCCCATTGCACGAAGACCACAATTTCGCGGCGTGACAATTCCCAAAATATGCAGAATCGAGAAGTTGAAGTCCAACGGAAGATACCCAATCCCAACTGTTTGTGCCATGTCTCCTCTGTCTCTGGATTTCAAAGGCGCTTTTTTCGAAGGCGGAGGAGATAATAATGGCCTGGGGTCTGGGCCTCTGGAAGAATTGGGGGAGGAGAAGTCACGCAAATGCCCTCCAGGCCTGCGCGACTACGAGACCATGGCTGTGCTGAGGCCTGACATCTCAGAAGAGGAGCGCCTCGCCCTCACTCAGAGATACGAGGAGGTTGGTCACTCTCATCCATCTCAAACCATTCACTTATAACAATAGCCTTCGAAATTATGTCTAACTGTTTGTGCTCAATTCCAGCATCGGGTCAGTCTGGACAAATTCGCTTTTAAGTGTATTTTTTGTTTTTTTCGTCATTTTTGCTTGAATTGAACGTTTGTACTGCACAAACAAAAGGGTTAAATTTCAAATGCAGGTTTTATTTAATTTTTTTCTTCATTTTATATATTTTAATTCACAACATGCTTTTCACTATCATGCCTTCCCCATTTCGGAAGTTATCAAAATGAAAGGTTGCCAACTTACAACACTTGAGAAATAATCCCTTCAGTCGAGATGCTGCAGGTGGCGTATCTATTCTGTCCAAGTTGCCCAGGATTTGCACCTGGCTCCAACCACATGAAATAACTTGCTTGCACAGAGACGATGGCCCATGAGGGGCAACATGTGCTTGTGAGGAATTTGAATCTTGTTGGGGTATAAATCACCCCTGCTTTACCATTGAACCAAGACAACATTGATTTTGTTTAATTTAATTCATTGATTATTAATTTACAAAAGAAGTTAACAGTAATATTCCCATTTCATTAAAGATCATGTTATAGTTTTTCAGCATTGTTGATGTATGGAGTGGAGTGGGGACATATGTAATTGGGTTTTCCTGATTCAATAAAACTATCTATGCCCTGCTGCATTGCAGGAATTTGTTTTCCTGATCTTAAACCTTAGCCTTTCTTCTGTATAACTAGCTTATCCTTTTGCTTAGAGGGAATCGTCCTCAATTTCCATTGAAGTCGGGGTACACTCTTCCAACAAAGGAGAAAATAATCTTCAGGCATTGTGTAGTTGGGGTCTTCGTACAAACCCATGTTTGTGCTAAAAATGGAGTGCAATAAGTAAGAGTATACAATAAAATATAATAGTTCTGGTGACTATGTCTAATCATTTCCTCCTTGCTTAGAGGAAATTGTCCTTGCTTTCTACTAAAGTTGGGGAACACCCATTCCAAGGAAGGACAAAATAATCTCTAGGCATTGTGTAATCGGGGTCTTTGTACGAAGCCGTGTCCTTGCTAAAAATGGAGTTCTCGAACTAGAGGTATATTACATTATTGAAGGTAAGAGGTTCATGGGAGAAAGTTGTTGAATGTCCTCCCTGTTGAAGAACAAAATTAGTAGAACCATTTTGAAAGCCAGGGAGGAGAAGCATTGATGTAGAAGGAACATGAACATGCACCGATGTTGTACTTAGAAATGTTGAACGCATTTTCCTTCATAGTGGATGCATGTGGGAACAAGGAGTCTAGCGAATCCTTATCTGAAGTAGGATGAAGAAATGAGGAATTGTGAGGCATTAGGAGTCCTCCCTTAGTTTGGAAGTTCCGAGGAGATGTTTGATAAACCACTGAAGAAGTGAGGATTGTGAGAGAAAATTTGAATGGACAAAGAGAGAAGGGTCCATTGAAGGCATAGAGACCTAAGGTTAGGATGTGGAGATGAATTCTATGCAATTCTCATACCATAGGCTCACCATGTAGTGGAGTCGAAAAAGTAGGATGCATCTCAATAGCATGAGCAACTTCAAGAATTGGCAATGAAGTATGTTTCTGGAAACAAGGAGATGCAGGAACAAACTGCAGTTGAGATTGCCTTGGCTAATGTGGTCCAAGAAATTTTGGGAATAACTTCTATATCTCTATACTCACAAAAGGCATTGAGTTATATGTAGAAAAAATAGGTGGTGAAGAACTTGGAACCACATCAATGCTATGTTGGATGGTTCTAAGAGGAAGTAAGCCTTAAGGTGTGTAAAAACTATTTGAATTTATGGTAGTAATAGCTTGAGTATTTGAAGAAGGGAGTTGTTGAATGTCATTCTCTTTTGCTTGGAAGACCACACTAAGTCCCAAGTACCTATTGGTAGTAACCTCTTTCATTGCTTGAGTTCCAAAAGGAGAGCTAGGCGAAGAAGAAGAAGAAGACACGAGTTTGTATACTTTACCACCTTTTTTAAGTTTGTTGATGTTATGTAGCCCATCATGAATGGCATGCCAATCATAATGATAAGGAAACCCAAAGATTAACTTTGAACAGTGAAGTGGGGTGACATCATAGTGAACTATTGTTAAATTTTCACTAACCCAACACCCGGTAAATTATTTCATAGCAAATACCTTGCTGTAATAAACTTATTACTGCGGATTTACGGAATAAAAAACATGGCTGAGTTTTAATGATTTAAATGAATAAATCAGTGGAAGCATAAACAAAAACCAATCCATGCACACAGATAATATATTGGTAAACACCCCAAGAAAAACCCCTAAGGGAAAACCAACACGTGATGATTTTATTATGATAAAATCAGGGCTCCCGTCCCAGGAAAATGGCCCCTCCGAGGAAAAGTACAAAACAACAAAATAACTGACCACACCTCAAGATCTGTCCTTCGATCTTGTTGGGCGCTACTCCTTTGTTGTCCCTTGCTCCCTTCCTCGGACCCTGCCCTTGCACACTTGGATGAAATTCCTTCTCCACCCAATACAATGAGATCTCACTATCTCACTCTGTGTGTGTCTCCTCCTCTCACCTTAGCTTCCTTTTATAGTGTTGATTTTACCCTAAATCCAAAACCCTAGATCTCCAAAGTGATCAATCGCTGAGATTAGATCTCACCAATACTTGAGATCAATGGCTAGGATTTAATTTAATTCACCAATGCCAAAAACTTAGGCATTTCCTTAAATTAAACTCAATTAGTTATAAGAAGGCATTCACTTTAACAATTACTTTAATAAAGTGAATTTCCCAAGTCTTGAGAGGTATTAATGATGACTTCCACATGCTAGACACACAACCAATGTGGAAGTACCTGTCCGATGCTACAAACATCAACACTCCTTCCTAGCGAGGAAGGTACTTCTTGAAGAGCCACTTGGAACTGATTCTCCCTCTGACCTTGGCACAATGTCGTACACATCATCCTGTACTAAGGCATCCTGCTGCTCCTGCTGGACTGCTACCTCCTCAATGACGTAACATATTTGTGCCATGAAGTTTGGAAACTTCGTCGAAGGCCTGCTCTCCCTCAATGTTGTCGTAGGAGCCTCAATTTGCTCCTGAGCATCCATCAATGTCAGTTCATACCAATTGGGTTTCCTGATAGAGGTGGAAGGGGCTAACTCCTCCTTCCCACTCGAATGTTGACTTCCCACACTGTAAGTCTCTGAAAACTATGTTCCCTTTGGAGCTTCTCGCTCCTCGTCCTCTGAAACTGACATTGAGAATCTGGAGGGTTAAGAGCTAGCATAGTCTACTTTGGTTGGCATTCAGAGATTTTACCCATATTGAGCACTTGTGTGAGCGAGAGGTTGGTTCCCATTGGAGATAGGTACAGGACTAGTTGGTGGTTGTTTTTGTTTCAGAGATAGAGCTAGCATAGTTTCACATGGATTGGAGAGAGATTGCTATTTTTAACAGGTGCCCTACTTTTTAGGAGATAGTGGTCGGAGACTCATTTGACAATTTTGAGCATACAATATTGGTCTTGGCATGATTATGAGCCCGATGACACTTTTTTCGGGGATCATGTAGGTACTTTCTATTTTTAGCAGGTTGAGCTCCAAGCCTCATATCATGATTCTAAGTGTACAATATTCATCCTTGAGTTGGGCCTTTTCTGGGATGACTTGTCAGCATTTTCTATTTAGTAGGTGGAGCACTAGGGCTTGCATGTCAATTTTGATTGTATATTTGGAATCCTCATGGAAGATCGAATCCGATGAGTATGATATCATTGACATGTGGCAAGATTCTATTTTTAGCAGTGTCTATTTTTAAACATTTGACACATGGCGGTGGTCTCTTAGTCATCTTGGACATTTTTGGTGGTTTCCTATTTATTAGGGTTGGACCCCTATTTTTAGCAGTTTCTATCTATAGCAGGGGTGGTCGCCTCAAAAGGTGACAAGTGGCAGGGTCAAATTTTGACGTTTGGCAGTGATGCAGTGTGACATGTGGCAACTGAGTGGCACAATTAATGAGGGGTGCACTTTCCAAGGATTAAAGCAACAAATGGGTGAGGTGGATGTGTTGATGAGGTGGCACATCTTCATGGGCATGTTTGGGCTAATTAAGGCCTAACTTTACTCATTCCTTACTTTCAGTCGTCATAACGTCACTTTCCATGCATTAATTTCATTAAATTCCTTTTTAACTCACTCATGCACATTAACTCCTATTTAATAGGGTGCATTCCCTCTTCTCCCATGCACATGACTCCCTTGGCCAATTTTAGCCTCCCCCATGTGCTAATCCCTTCTAGTTTCCTCCTCCATGCGCCTAACATCCTTTTAACACCTAAAGCACATGATTCCTTCTCTCATTAAGCTATTTCCTCACTCCCAAGTGCACCTTCTCTCCTCTCACACTCCCACACGTGTGGTGCATCTCTCCTTCTCATCTCCACCTTCTCCCTTCATGTGCCACCTATCTACCGTATCCTTCCCCTATTTCTAGCGCATCTCTCCTCTAGTGCGCCTCCATAACTTTCCAAAACCTCCACACGTGTCCTCAATCCCCCCTCACTCCCTCTCTAGTGCGCCTCCTCCCTAAAATTTAGGGTGCAAACCCTCTTTCTCCCCCTTTACTATGCCTTCCATCCTTTCTCACTCTCCCACATGTGCACTTCACTCCTACTTGTTAGAGTTTAAGCTATTATTAGGTTTCTTTTCAATTTACTAGATAACCATAACATAGATAGGATCACTGAGAAAAACACAATCACAAGATACACAACATTTATCCTGGGAAACCCTCATGGGGGAGAAAACCCCGCAAAAACTTCCTTAATATAGATAGCCAATACAATGCCAAGATAATAAATCAAACACTAGAGAATATCCTCTCCCAAGTAGTGCGCCTCTCTCTCTTCCTTCTTCTCCAACTGCAGCTCCAAACTTGCGCTTTGGATGATCGAATGAGTGAGTGAACAAATGAGGCGTTGGCCTCCTTTATTTATACAAACTGGCAAGTGCTGAAAGGAGGTGTCTTTTCACTGGCAGGGCCAACTTCTCTTTCTGGGTGGTTAGAACCACTTTTAATTTGCCTGGGGGCTGACTTCTCAATTAGCATATTACAATTAGGGTTTGACCAATCCGCAAAAGGGGATTTGGTCATTTACATTGCCCGACATGATCAATCCACAAAAGGGGATTGATCTAATGAATAATACATCAATAATAAATAGAATACTCTTTCCAGTTACAATATTTCAACACTCCCCCTTAACAAGAAGGGTATTCTACAACATCATCAGGAGAGAGAGAGGGTAACATCATCAACGACATCTGGAACACTGACTGGCGTATCTATAAATCATCGGAAGTTTTTCTCATCATCAATATCATCAACAACACAGCACAAAGGCTGGAGTATCATCAACATCAGCACTAGGTTGAGAGTCTTCAACACAAAGCTGGCATCACA
>ML826051.1:42452-64227 GCA_009831015.1 Picea engelmannii | reverse complement strand
AAGGTTAAACAAAATTTTACCCTAGAGAAGTTTTAGACTTAGATTTAGATTCTAAACGGGGCGACAATTATTTAGGGAAGTTGTTTAAGAATTTCTTAATGTGTTAAAAGTCTTAGGGCCATCTAGGTTTGTTCCTTCATCAAAATCAATGCGACGTGCCCTTCAGGACGCACCACGTGCTCCAAGGGTGCCACTCCCCTCTAGTGTTTCCTTTGCGTGACGTACCCTTCAGGATGCACCACATGCTCCAAGAGTGTCACTCGCCTCTTGTGTTTCTTTTGCACGGCGTGCCCTTCGGGATGCACCACATGCTCCAAGGGTGCCACTGGCCAACTAGACTGATTGGTAGACATCAATAACCCCTGGAGTCAACACTCCACCAAGTGAACTTGTGGGAGACTAAGGGATTCTAAGGAATAAGGCCCCCACCTTATTGAGCGCCCCTTAGAGTCATCGTGAGCGACTATCGCAGTCTGCCCTCACGGAATCATGGATCATCTCGAACTAGGTAATCGTTAACCTATAGTTTGAGCCATGACGAGAGTGCTAGTAGGCTGTGCCAGGGCTGTTGTCCACGCCTCTCCCTCAACCCCTCTGAAAATCGTGTGTGGCCCCTTTACTCCATATGTGAGTCTGGTCGACAAGCTATCGTCAGCCTGCATCATCAACAATCGTGTCAAAACATGTCCACATCATATCATCAAATCAATGAAATATCACAGTAAATAAATCAACCCAAATAGCACACTCCCTGACTCAATTCGATGTCCAAGGGGTTCCATCGATGCCTCCGCATCCTCAAGGTCCAAAACCCTGCACACTCAATAAAACTGAGTCAATAGCACCTGTCTATGTCAAGGAAGTAAAACATCATGCCATCAATCATAATGCATCATAATCAAGGGCAAGAGTTTTAATATCATAATAGTCCAGATCACTTGCGAGCAAGTGTCCTCAAACAATAATTTTTCTCGGTGCGCCAGAGCGGGATGTTACATACACCCCCTCTTGGTCTAAACTTCATCTCGAAGTTTCATAGTATAAATGCTGAAATAAATGTATCACAGTATCATAAGTCTATCTATTAAACAAAAATGGAAACTACTGGCGCATATCATATGCGTCCTCCCAGGTCGTCGAGTGCGGACTATAACTGTCCCACTGGACCTTGACCCGATCTACTATTCAATGTCGTAACTGTCGAATGCGATGATCTAAGATGCAGACCAGCTTAGCCATGAGTGCTCCCTCATCCGATACCTGCAAGGAAATCATGTCAATCACATGTGTAGGATCACTAATATAATGTCTCAAAACCGATACATGAAAAACATCATGCATAGGCCTCAAAGAATCGGGCAAGGCTAGTCGATAGGCCACGGTCCCCTTTCTCTCCACAATATTGAAAGGTCCCATGAACCTAGGAGAGAGTTTATCTCCCTTTCCAAACTTGATCGAACTCTTATGCGGTTTAACCCGCAAGAAGTCTCGATCACCGACCTCGTAGCTACGGTCGACTCGGTGCGCATCGGCAAAACTCTTATGTCGATCATGCACTTCTTTAATCCTTTGTCTTATGGTTTTCATTTGGTCTTCCATTTCCTGAATCGCTTCTGGTCCCACCAGGACCCTATCCTCAAGCCGATCCCAACTCAAGGGCGTCTGACATGATCGTTCGTAAAGAAACTTGAAAGGCGCCATTTTAATGGTGCTCTGGTAACTTTTTTTGTAAGAAAACTCTACTAGAGGCAAGAATTCCTCCCAATGCTTTTGTTGGTCCATCACGTACATGCGCAACATGTCTTCCAAGGTTTGGTTTGTTCGTTCGGTCTGTCCATCAGTCTCTGGGTGATACGCGGTACTAAAGTTAAGTTGGGCTCCCAAGGCCTCTTGGAAACTCGTCCAAAATTGTCCAGTAAACATAGATCCTCGATTGGATATAATATTCTTAGGCACACCATGCAGCCTCACAATCTCATTGATGAAAACTCTAGCTATGTCAGGTGCCTGATACGTCATACACACAAGAATAAAGTGATCACTCTTCGTCAGAGTGTCTACTACTACGAAAATTGAGTCATGTCTCTTTGCCGTCAGTGGCAATCCAACAATAAAATCCATCAAAATGACCTCCCATTTCGATTCTGGAATGGTATACGGTTGAAGTAATCCTACTGGGTGCCTATGTTCATCCTTTACCTGCTGACACTCTAGACATTTGGCCACATAGTTGACTATGTCGGCCTTCATTCCCCTCCAGAAGAATAAGGGTTTAAGATCTGCCCTCATCTTCTTGACTCCCGGGTGAGCCATGTAAACTGCTCTATGAGCCTCGCTTAGGATCAACATCCTCAACTCATCGTTTGGCGGTATGTAAATGTGACTTCTAAACCTCAATAACCCATCGCCATCAAATGAAAATCCCTCGTATCGTGGTACCATCATGGTGTTTTGTTTGATAAAACCCTCGACCTCCTTGTATCAGTCATCATCACGTTGTACAGTCAGAATCTTCTCACATAGATTCGTCTAAAGAGGAAACACCGAAAAGATGCATGGCCTCCGACTCAAAGCATTCGCCACTTGGTTCACTGTTCCCTTTATGTAAGTAATCTCAAAGTTGTACTCGCTAAGCAATTCTGACCAATGTCGTTGTTGCGCGTTCAGGTTGCTTTGCGTAAAAATGTGTTGTAGTCCACAATGATCAGTCTTTAATTCAAATTTTCATCCAACAAGGTAGTGTCTACAAACCTTCAAGGCATATACGATAGATAATAACTCCAAATCGTGCGTCGCGTAGTTCTCCTCATGCCTTCTCAATTTCCTCGAAATGTAAGCAATCACTCGTCCATCTTGCATCAAGACTCCGCCTAAACCTTCCTTGGATGCGTCAGTGTATACCAAGAAGTTCGCACCCATGTCAGGGACTTTGAGCATTGACGCTATTGTCAACAACTCTTTAATCCTCCAAAATGCTTCCGCGCATTTCTCGGTCCAAGCAAACTTCTTGTTTTTCTTCTGCAATTCCGTGATCGTATTTGCTATCTTCAAAAATCCCTTGGCAAACCGTCGATAGTATCCTGCTAAACCCATAAAGCTACGCCCTTCTGTGACATTCATCGACATAGGCCATTCCATAATAACCTCAACCTTGGCTGGATCCATGGCGATACCTTCGCCAGAGATGACATGCCCTAAGTAGTGAATCCTCGATTGATAAAAAGAGCATTTGGACAACTTCCCAAACAATTTGTGCTCTCGCAGGCACTGAAGTACCAAGCGCAAGTGCTCTTCATGCTCCTCCATTGTCTGAGAGTAGATCAAAATATCTTCAATGAATACTTAGCTGAACTTGTCCAAGTATTTGCAGAACACACCATTCATCAAACTCATAAATACTCCTGGGGCGTTTGTCAGTCCAAATGGTAAAATAGTAAACTTGGAATGTCCAAATCTCATATTAAAGGTGGTCTTAGGGACGTCATCCTCCTTGATCTGCAACTGGTGATACCCTGATCGCAAATCGATCTTGGAGAACACTGTGGCACCCTTCATTTGATCGAACAGATCATCAATTCTTGGTAAGGGATACTGATTCTTGATCGTAGCCTTGTTCAGTTGACGATAGTCAATGCAAAGCCTTCACGATCCGTCCTTCTTCCGAATGGAAATAACAGGTGCATCGCATGGTGACACACTAGCACATATCAATCCCAGTTCCAGCAACTCCTTCAGTTGCATTTTCAACTCTTGCAACTCTGGGGTCAACATCCTATAAGGCATTCTTGCTATCGGTTCAGTCCTCGGTTTCAGGTCTATGGTAAACTCCAATTCCCTTTCCAGTGACATCCCAGGTAACTCCTCTGGAAATACATCCGCAAACTCTCTCACCATCGGAAGGTGTTCTAGACCTTCCACTACTCCCTTCTCGTTCAGCGCAAGGATTGCATAAAGCTTGCACCCCTTGCGCATACTCTTTCGCAATTGTAAGGAAGAGACAAACCTCAGGGAAACTCCCTACTTCCTTCCTACAATCACACATCTTTGTCCCTCATCATCGACCAAGCTCAATCGTTTTGTCTTACAGTTGAGTATCGCCTCATGAGATTCCAACCAATCCATACCAATTACGACATCGTAAGATCCTAAGATCGTAACATACAAGTTGGCCCTTGTTACAAACTCTCCCAGGTTAAGCGCACAGCCTGTAACTTTTCCTCCAACCTTCTATTTGGCTCCTGAAGCCATCTCTACGAAGCTAAACTCATTTTGATCAACTACTCTTACCTTAATCCTTTTTAGAAGTACACTAGAAATGAAACTCTCAGTAGCACCTAGGTCTATCAAAATACTAAGGGTCTGGTCAGCGACAGTACCTGTCGTCTCAAGCATAGTTGACTGGTGCTCTGCCTGGCGGTTATTCACCACTGCATAAATCCGATGGGCCTTGCCCATATCTCCCACTGTAGTGGGTCCAGCTGATCCGGACACTCTGGTCCTCTCCATAGGATAGTCGCGCTGGTAGTGTGGCTCCCCACACGTCCAACACTCCTTCTTCGGCGCAGTAGTCCTGGTACCCAAAGTAGAAGAGGGCGGCCCAGTGGCCTCAAACCCTGGTTTGTTTTGCTGAACAGGCCTAAACTATTGCTACTGCGGGCGACGCTGCTACTGATGCGGTGGTCTGTGGTAAGGTGTCTGCTGCTGAGGCGGTGCTCACCGAAGTGTAGTGAATGTGGATCCCCTCTGGAAGCCATGATATCTAGGCATACGTCTCGCTGGTGTCTGATGCTACGGTATTCCATATGAACCCTGCCCTGCTGGTCTCGCTGGTGTCCTAGTCTGAACCCCACTGATAATATCCTCCTCTACTATGAGGGCCTTCTGGATGACATCGTTCAAGGTTTGAGGCATCAAAATCCTAACCTTTGCACGCAGACTTCTGTTAAGGCCGAACACAAACCGATTGACCTTAAGTTTCTTTGTGTTAAGGTGCAGAGCATACCGAAGCAGCTCCATAAAACGTGCCTCGTACTCGAGCACCGTACGACCTCCCTGTCGTAATGCATTGAACTCATTGAGATGACGCTCAATGAATTCTTCTGAAAGGTACCTCTCTTGGAACCGTTCCTCGAATAGTTCCCATGACACATCTTCGACGACCATGTTCAGCTATGGCAGTAGCATCTTCCACCATAGAAGAGCACTCCCCTTCAGTTGAAAGAATGCCATGCGGACCTTCATGTTGGAGG
This sequence comes from Picea engelmannii, assembly GCA_009831015.1. Lineage (NCBI taxonomy): Eukaryota > Viridiplantae > Streptophyta > Pinopsida > Pinales > Pinaceae > Picea > Picea engelmannii. The sequence continues at coordinate 58,978 of ML826051.1, read as the reverse complement.
TATAATCACGAAGTGCGAAGCACATCACCATATTCTCCAACCATGCCTCAGCGGCAGCGCCGTCCGGGGCACCAAATAACTCAGGAAATTTGACCTTCTCGAGTTCATGGTGAATGCTACCAGTAACGGCCGATGCATGCAGAAGAACCTCAGTGGTGCCGATGCTCTGGCCTCATCTCTATCCAATCGACTGATCAGTGCCTCGGACATGCGCTGAAAGGACCTCATCATCTCGACAATGTTGCTAACTGTTATCTGCTCCTATCTGAGAAACTGCTCGTCTCCTTGAGGGTTAGACCCCTCAAGTGAGGATGCTATTGGAGGCGTCGCGCCCCCTCCCCTAGCACCACATCGTCTGCCTCTACGGCGTCCTCTAGCCATGATCACCTGTACTCACACAATCAACTCGATTAGCAATATTATAATCAATCATGTCAATGAAAGCCGTAGTGATCCCAAGTTGCGGGTCGAACCCGCTCTGATACCATATGTAACGACCCCCTCGTTACGTCGACAAACCTCTTATAACAAGTGATTTTTATTTTTTTATATATTACAGGTGTGTGCGTGCATGTACAAAGGAAATAAATACATTCGACTCTACGTCACCACCCGACGACGAATAAGACGCAACCACAATGAACACAACAAGACGACATAAGACGCACAACAAGTGACTGCATGCATTAACGCGGATCAATCGACAATAAGTAAGATTGACTACCAATCCATCCTACCCTGCAATGGTTAGGGCCTCCAAGACACATAAGAAACACTCAAGCCTAGGTTCCCATCGATTTTAACCATTTAAGGTCTCAGGGCTGGCGACTGTTCTCAGGAACATGGAGGTGTCTACATCCTGCCCGACACAAGCAGACCAAGCACACAAAAGGTTTACAACCCAGCACAACATTAATTAACCAAGGGACTACTATCTATATGAGTTTTAAATCCATTCCAATGCGCAACTTTAGATCATAATTCGTCATCAAAGTACCCTCTAAAACACATTCAAGGGACCCTTTAGGGAAACTTTGAAACTTCGACTGGTTTAGCATTTAACAAGATAAATATTCGTTAATTATAATCATAAATATAATGAATAGTTATAATTGTCACTTTACGCAATAAGTAACATTTAATCTTTAACTACAGATCAATAATTAATGAATTATCCTAAGATCATTGACACAATCATTGTAAGATTTACATTATCATTCATTCCATGACCTAAACTTGCAATTCGATTGACCATAATTATGAACCAATAATTGTATCGACAACGCAGTGATCTTAAATCCATAAATAACGCAATATTCAAGAATCCTTTATCACAACATATAAATTAACATTTTACATTTACTCGTTGAACTACATTATAATCAATAGCCAGTAATTTAGAACCAATAATTAATGCAACATCCAAAACAAATGTAATGTTTCATGGTGCAAAACTATAACTTATTTCAACAAGCATCACCTCCCTTCATGGTGCCTCCTAGTTGTTAGTTTCCTTCAAGGCACATGGACACACCATCATAACATCAAATGTAGGATGCAAATGTTTGGAATAAATAATTTTTGAACATAAATTTCTTCTTAAGCACACCCAAATGGTTGTAATTTCCATAAACATTTTAGCATCGAAACTATCTATAATTAATTATCCTTTCTATCGACTAGCCCTTAGCCTTAATGGAGGCATTCACTAAATTAAGGCCACTAGCTCTAATTACCTACTGACTGAAAATAAGGTAAGTGGCCTTTATTTAGATAAAGTGGATTGCCATTTTTAAATACTAACGAGTAAGCAGTTGCGGCCATGAAAAGTACGCGGGAAAAAAATAATTCTTCTATTAAATAAGGTAGATGGCTCTTTAAGGAATCATCACTATCATAAAGAGGATTTTCTCGTAACAATAAAGTCGATTGCCCAAAAAAAAATGCTAAAAACGAATGCATTCAACTAAGTCAGAAACAACCAATCTCAACTGGTATTAAAACATAACCAATACCTTCCTGTTTCCTCTTTCGAGAACCATCCCATTAAAATTTTATGAAGGAAGAGGTGTCTTTTAGATTAATAATTCATATATAAAAGTCGTCTTTATGAAGGAAAACATAATTTAATAAAAAGCGGTCGCAAAACATAGTGCGTTGTCCCGAGGTTATTTTTTTTTTTAAATCAACAATAGCGGTAATGGCCAACCACCTATGGCTGCCATTCAGTCGTGCATACCACTCTGAAATCAATGCTTCTATCACCCAGCCAGCGCACATCCCAGGGAAGCCATTACGGCGGAGATTATGGAAAAAGATAGAAACACCCAATTTCGGGGTTTCTGACAGTCATAAAAGAGAAATTAAGCAATAGGGTGACAGTAACAATCTAGAGCCTACGCAGGAAGAATCATGAGGTTGTTGGGAATAATGTTGCACGTTACCGATTAAGCTGGGCGTGAGGACAAGGGATAGATACCTCCCAATTGACAAATGGATCCTGGTTGTTACTAAAAACAGTCATGAATGTAAACGACCTTCTAGGATGAACAGAAGGCACCATGCGTGTAACAAAGGGACTACCACTGTGCCCAGCTGGAGTTTAGTGCGCCTGGAGATTAATCAATATGTTAAATAATAACCAGAACGGTTTAAAAGACCAAGAAAAGGAAAACAACGATGCCAACAAATAAAACACACGACCTACCGAATTCGCCGAACAGAGTTAGGCTCGTTTGTCAGGGTAACGAAAGTAGTTTCCACTGCCATTATCCAGGAAAATGCAGAAACAATCGGGGTACCCATCTCCTTGTCTCAGAGTAAAACAAAATTTACATGCAACAAAAATGTTGTCACCAAAATGCCACAGTCGGCACCAATCAATTAATACGAGGTTGCAGTCACACATTAAAGATATCATTAACATTGCCTGAGGTGGGTGTAATTTACAGGTTTTAGAAAATCGTAATCAATAGTAGAAATCGTCGTGCCGGAAAGATATTCAACACACCATTTAGGCATGGGTCGTTGTGCAAAAACAAGGATGAGGTATACTCTCTGCCAACAAAGAGAATTGACGTTGCCTCCACGGCAACACTACAACCCTGCTCCTAGAAAATTAGACGAACAGTAACCAAGAATTGTTGGGCATAATCTAAGCCTCTCAATCGCTCGTGGTTATCTGTCGGTTAATAAATCGCAGTCGTTAGGCAAAAATAGTTGCGGGTAATACACTGCTATTAAGAAATTTGTCTGTGAGCCATTCAACGGACTGTATGGAACACATACCTCTATAATCACTAACTGTAAATTATGCAGAAGATGTCTAACTACCTAAAGGAGGGACAGGCAGTCAAAATACTAGCGGAACGCAGCCAGGAGTAAATTTTCGTGAGCCATGGCGCATTGTTTAAAATGCTCCCATCAAATTGATGTCTAGCGTACAAAATTTTTCTTTTACTATATTCGTTTTAGATGTAAATTTTGATAAGATTTACAGTGAGCAGAAGGGATATACAATACTACTTGTAAAATTTCGCTAACCCTCATTCTCATTAAATATAATTTACTAAATAAACTCTCATTTGTTGCATCAATCACAGACTATGATCATCCAACAAGCATAAAACCAAGCTGAGGAAACCTTTGACATCTGTTACATTTTTCATATATTTACAAATATTGGAGTGAGTAAAACAGTCAATCCAACAAGAACCAAACACATATTAAAGTTAAAAGTTTCTACTCAATACACATGCTGATCTAAATCATCAATCCTACAACATTGTAGCATTCAACCAGAAGCGTATCGTTGCCTTCTCGCCTGCTCGCCTACTCCGAGTGTGGTCCGCGAACTCCATGCAAATCCTGCTCGTCGACCGTCGAGACCTCACCAGTACCTCCCAGCCAATCGGTAGGGGTACTATGCTTCCCCCTTAGCCCCCCGAGCTGCAAAGGGGCCACACACTATTCATATGGTACGTCTAGCTTCCCAGCTCGCCTCGCAAGGCTGAGCTACCACTCCTATCCGAGTTGGAAAATCCCAACTCCCCACAAGTAATCAGCCAAATCACAATTCCAACAGTGTAATGTTACGCTAACAGCCGATCCCCTTTCTTCCTCATCTTCCCTTTCTTTTATAGAGTTTTAGAATCTCCAACTTTCCCTAAATCACATTTAAATTTAGTTTTAATAAAAATATTCCAAATATTCTCCTTCGCACAAGTGTCATCCATCCCCCTCTTTCCTCCAATAATTATTTTCTTTAAATTTATTAATTGTCTCATTTCCCTCACCCACCTAGAGTTACTCCTAGGGGTTCCTAGATTCTCTTACTGGTTTAAATACTTTCCCTAAAATGAAGTTGCTAATTTAGTTCATTTTAGAAGGTTCTTAATTGCAGATTCCTTACTATGTTGACCTTGCTTTTTACCATAAGTTCCCATCTTTCCTTTCTTATGTTTACTCCATTTCCTTAGTTTCCTAATTTTTATTATTCCCTTATTTCCCTTTTTATTAGAGACAAAAAGGTAGTTGCTCTATTTTCTCTTTCCCTTTTATTATTAATTTGAAATCTTTTTACTCTTTCACAAGTTAAATAAATTAGTTCTTCTTTACAATTTAAAACCACAGATTTTAATTAAATTATGACTCTCTTCATTTACCCCGAGAATTTTATGAAGACTAAACTATTACTTAAGTGGCTTTTAGTTTAAGTTTTCATTTTTATTTTTATCGGGTCTTTTCTTAAGGTTAAACAATATTTTACCCTAGAGAAGTTTTAGACTTAGATTTAGATTCTGAATGGGGCGACAATTATTTAGGGAAGTTGTTTAAGAATTTCTTAATGTTTAAAAGTCTTAGGGCCATATAGGTTTGTTCCTTCATCAAAATCAACGCGACGTGCCCTTCAGGATGCACCAGGTGCTCCAAAGGTGCCACTCGCCTCTAGTGTTTCCTTTGCGTGATGTGCCCTTCAGGATGCACCACATGCTCCAAGGGTTCCACTCACTTCTTGTGTTTCTTTTGCGCGATGTACCCTTCAGGATGCACCACGTGCTCCAAGGGTGCCACTCACCAACTTGACTGATTGGTAGACATCAATAACCCCTGGAGTCAACACTCCGCCAGGTGAACTTGTGGGAGACTAAGGGCTTCTAAGGAATAAGGCCCCCGCCTTATTGTGCGCCCCTTAGAGTCATCGTGAGCGACTGTCGCAGTATGCCCTCATGACATCGTGGATCCTCTCGAACTAGGTAATCGTTAACCTATAGTTCAAGCCACGGCGGGAGTGCTAGTAGGTTGTGGCAGAGCTGTTGTCCACGCCTCTCCCTCAACCCCTCTGGAAATCGTGTGTGGCCCCTTTACTCCATATGTGAGTCTGTTCGGCAAGCTATCATCAGCCTGCATCAAGAACATGTCCACATCATATCATCAAATCAATGAAATATCACAGTAAATAAATCAACCCAAATAGCACACTCCCTGACTCAATCCAGAGTCCAAGGGGTTCCATCGATGCCTCTGCATCCTCAAGGTCCAAAACCCTGCACAGTCAATAAAACTGAGTCAATAACACCTTTCTATGTCAAGGCAGTAAAACATCATGCCATCAATCATAACACATCATAATCAAGGACAAGAGTTTTAATATCATAATAGTCCACATCACTTGCGTGCAAGTGTCCTCAAAGAATAAGTTTTCTCAATGCGCCAGAGAGGGATGTTACAAGACCCTTCACCAACTCCCCTGTGGTAGTCTATTTGGATGACATCCTCATCTTCAACAAAATGTAGGAGGAGCACATGCGGCATATTCAATAGGTTTTGAGCACTCTTCGGCAGCACAAGCTCTATGCCAACTTGTAAAAATTCTCTTTTCAAATAAACAAGGTCCAATACCTAGGCTACGTTGTTCATGAGAATGGGGTACATGTTGATCCAACTAAGATCTAAGTCATCCATGACTGGCCATCCTCGACCACACTAACCAAGCTTCAGAGCTTCTTCGGCCTAGCTAATTTCTACCAAGGGTTCATATTGGGATTATCCCATATTGCATGGTTCCTCAGCCAGGTGACCAAGGGCGATGGTAGGGCCAAGTTCCTATGGGGTAAGGAGCATCAATGAGCATTCGATTATATGAAACATCGTTTGTGCTCACCTCCCATACTCTCCTTTCCCGATCTGCAACAACCATTAGAGATTGAGAATGATGCATATGATTATGTTATGGGCACATTTCTCACTCAGCAGGGGTATCTGATGGCATACCATAGTGAGACACTCTCTTATATTGTAGGGAAATACCCCACCTATGACAAGTAAATTTATCCGATTATAAAAGCCTTACGCAAATGGAAAAATTACATTATGGGGAAAGAGACGATCATACACACTGATTAAAAGCCTCTACAGTTCATACAAACATGGGGGAAATTGTAGAAAGACCACCGTCATAAGTGGTCCACCTACCTACAATAGTTGCATCTCAACATCAATTATAAGACAAGTATCTTGCCACCGCACAGACAAACTCTTGCCACCGCACACACAAACTCTTCCCTGGATCAGTCTGTAATCAATAAAGCTACCAGATTCATTGAGCAGATTCAACACATATTCCAATGGGTCCAGGATATTTTGCATAAATCCAATGCTAATTACAAGTAATGCCATGATCAACACAGGGTACCACACCAATTTCAGGTTCGTGACAAAGTCTGGTTACATTTGCAGAAGGAGTGTCTCACCGAGCCCCATCGAAAGCTTGGCCCACATCATTATGGGCCTTACACTATCACCAAGGCTGTGGGTAGCAATTCTTTTGAGCTCAACACTCCACCCTTCCTTGGTCTGCATCCAGTATTCAATGTGAATCTCCTTCGATGATATTTTCTACCATTATTGGACACCTCTGAGATCGTCGAACAACTGACACAAACAAAGCTCAACCGTGACTATATGGAACAAACATCCACCAATCAGATAATGGACACACAGGTCAAGGGCACTTGCCAGCAACAGATCCATCTTTATCGGGTCATCAAGGCAGGGAAACTCCTACACCAAGGAAAGTGGCGCACCCAAGGCCAAATCCAACAGAAGTTTCGTCACCTGATGGGGGAACTCAATGCAATGGAGACCATTTCTTCCTAAGGGGGGAGGATTGATCCATATGGATATTGGTGTCGACCCACCTATTCCAACTGGATCCTCATGTCCTCTTTTTATCAAGCATGTCTTTCTATACTACTTTATAATTGTGAGTTCTACACTTTTAGGGATGTCTGAAGCATCATACATTCTCCAAGTTGATACGAGTGGCCTCTCTCCTAATCCAACTGGCTTATTTTGTATGTTTTCATGTCAACACATCTTGTTGTACTTCTAGTGTTGTTTTGGGGCCCTAAATGTTGTTTTTTTTACTTGCCACAATTAGACTATAGATGAAGTCAAAATATGATCGAAAAATGTATAGATCCCTGAAATACCTTTCCAACAGGATATCAAGCTCCTAAAATGAAGGTCGTATGAAAAATTTACGACCCTAGGAAGTTGAGGTACCAAATTACACCAACTTACCCATAGGGCCCACATGACTTTTGGCGTTTCACCTTCTAGGGTTAGCTTTTTGAAATTCATGAGTAATATGAAAAGGGCCTATGGAGCCTCATTGTAATCCATTATGATCAAATGGATGTGTGTAGCAACCACATCTCTTCTCAAAGATAGGTACCACCATTTGAGCATGTCTCAATTCTGTAGTTTTACAGTTTCAACCTATTTCTTTATTTAATAGAAGATATTGTTCAATGGATATTTGTGTTTATTGTATTCAGTCTGTTAATTAGTTCGGTCTGCTCCTAAATGCGGATCACTTCAACACAATATTCTTATCTGAATAATCTTTGTTTTAGTACTAGGTTTTACCTATGACTTTTATTGATCTGCTACTGGTAAAACAATTTTGTTCATACATATAGAATCAGAATAACTATTGTTTTTATTTCACAGTTTTTATGCATGAAAATTATGATATGAATCTATATTCTCATAACAAACACTTAAATTTTATATTGTTACAAGTTATTTATGCTTTATAACCACTGATATTTGCCACATTAACGCACAATAAAACATAGTAAACATTTGGATAAACATATTCATCACAAATAAGTAAAACATAGAACTTGGGGAAACCATACGTTGAGTACTTTGTTCCTCCCAACCATATACAAGATTCTCTTTCAACCTATGTCACCCCCAAGCTAAGTTCAGAATCCAAGGGGCTACCTACATGGCCTCTTGTAGAATTTTGAGTTCCAACTTGTTGTGTGTAATATTTGAAAAATCATTGTGTCAAGTTCATCTTTGTGCGTAGCCTTCTCGAGATATCAATTTGCATATTATGAATGGTGTCTCATTCCCTTTTCATGACTTCTTTTAGTTTTCCTAGGACTTCTAACACTTGTCTTGAGCCTCTTTCTCATTGACCGCCTGCTAGATTCAATTCTACACATGTTAACTCCACATCTTTCTCATTGACCGGAATGCTTCTTTTTGAAGTTGAGTTAACTCCACATCTTGTATTAGTCTGTTGCCACTAGGCCAACCTTTTTGGATTCCTAACTCCCTCTTTAATAGTTCTTTCAACGTGTGCCCCCTTTTCCACGTGTGTTTATTTTCATAAAATAATAAGGTTTTACAATTCAGATTTGGTCAATATACCAAATTTTCTTTTGAAAAAATAATTAAAATGCTAAGATAATAATAGTATAAATAATAATTGAATAGTGGGGTATCACATTTTGGATAAGAGGTTAAACTGTAATCTATGGGATTAATATTAAATGTTACAAAAAAATATTAAATGTTATTAAAAAAATATTAAATGTAGCTAAAGAATACATAATTTAATTGGAAGTAGTTTATGATCATAAGGGACTTTGGCTTCTTTGAGGATATTATTAGGACTAAAACAAATTTTTAGTCTTGAAGTAAAACCTTACTAAGAGCTCATATTAGTTGAACATAAATAACCAAGTTTTATCACCCTAAGCATATCTCATCATTATTATTTGACCACTTAATTATAATAAATTTTACCATGTCAAAATATATGATATAATATAAAGAAATATAAGTTTTTGGATGTCCTAAAACAATCACATGTTATATGATATAATGTAAAGAATATAAGTTAAATTGTATTTCCTAAGACAATCTCCTATGAATTAGTACTAGAAGTATCTTGGAAGTGATATTCATCACAAGCTCAATCAGAACTATAACATTGAGAAAATTATAAATGGAGGGTGAAAACTTATTACGGGCTTGAAAATAATTGTAGCATTTCGATATGGGATAAGAAAAGACTCCACTTCAAGACTCTTTTTTCTCCTATTATCTTATATGGATGTGAATTTTGGGGATGCAATTTCTCCAGAGAATCCTGGAGAAATATGGAGCAAATCCAAAAGAATTGTGTAACTTATAATCTCAAAATTAAAGAAAATACACCCTATCTTATCCTCCTTATAGAAGTGATTATTTTCTCCATTAAGATAACAAAAATAATTGGGTACTTAATGTACAATAAAAATATAAACAATATGTATGACAAAAGGCTCTCCAAAATTGCTTTAGTCACGGGGATGATTTTAAGGATGAAAATTCATTTTAAAATGTAGAAACCTTGGTGAATATTACCAATCCTTCATATTCCAACTATAAATGTTTAGTCATATTTTGTAAAAATATTCAAATTTCTAAGGATTTTATATAGTTTTTATAAAATTTTTGCTATTTTTAAGGTAAAAAAAATTTATCCTATAGAATTTGGGCGAATAATTTTTAAAATAGTGATTCTCTTTTTCGGAAAAACCATGGAAAATTAGCCCATGAGCGAAATTTAGCCCCTAAAATCATCTAGAGTGGCCAAAATCACCAAGAGACTTGCCAAAATTGCTTCAGATAAGGAGAATCTATAGTGTGATTGAGAGTTAGAGGATAAAACAAAATTAAGATGTTATAAGGTGGTGGTTAACCCTAATATTAAAGATAAAAAAATATCTCTTTGTTTTGACTAGCTTAAAGAAAATAATCAATATTGCTAAAATAAGAACTAGTTTACATGAGTTGCATAGTGAAACTCAATCCGAAAACACCATGGTAGGAAATAATCACCTTCTTGACACCGAAAGGGTTGAATATGAACGATATGAAAATCTTTCATAATCTTGGAACATTTTTCTTAATTAGTTTCAAGCATCCAAATAGGATAAACCAATTTTAGTTTATTTAATTATGAAAAATAGTATTGATAGTTATATATATATATATATATAGATAGATAGATAGATAGATAGATAGATAGATAAATTCAAAAAATATATAAGTTAAGTTTACAAACATAAATAAAATTAATGAGAAATTCAAAATGTAAAATTATAGCTTTATAGAAACTATTAACGTTAAGTTGAAATGATAGAAATTGAATGAATCAATTGATTTTATATGGTGATGATGATGATGATTAATGTCCACTAAGATCGAATTGGTTTATAGGACTTTAAGAGGGTAAGTGATTACTTGTGATTCTTTAGAATTTTGTATATGTGCTCCAAAAGGATTAAGAGAAACTTTCCAAGATCACCATACTTTTCTCGAGTTAAGAGATTAGAAAAGTTGGTAGTGTGACACATATTTTGAAAATGAGATCTAATATGGGTATAGGTTGGACAATCTAAAAGAAAGTGATTTACATCTTCAACCTTCTTAGTGTCACAAAGGTGACACACACTTTCATCCCATGGCGTTTTATGAATTGACCAACACCCACTTTCACTATGGAGCTCGTGATAATTTCTTCTTATCATAGAAATGCTTATTTTTTTCTTTACACTTGCAAAATAAATAGATAATTTTGATCTTCTAGATTAGGGTTGACTACATCTTTATAATACCTTAATTTTCTTTTTTCCTCTAACTCTTTATCACACCACATTTTCTCCTTAAATTTTGATTTGACTTATTTTTTAATAGTATCTTTATTTTGCAAGATGGTGTCTTTCCATGATTCCCCAATAGTTTAGCCAAGACGGGGCATCTTTATGTGATCCTAGCTTGAGTGGATGGTGGTTATGACTCAATTTTGAAGCAATTTTAGGAAGCCTCTTGTCTTCGATGTTGTTTAATTTGTTCTTATACATTAGGTATCTAGTCATAGGCATGCTCTCAATGGGGGAGAGACTTGCTTCTAAGAGGAGGATGAGATAGGACAGATTTCCTTTAATTTTGAGATTATAGGCTATAAAATTCTTTTGTATTTGTTTTATCTTTCTCCAGGATTCACGAGAGATAGTACAACCCCACATTTCACATCCATAAAGAATAACATGTGTAACAAGAGTCTCAAAGATGAGTTTCTTTTTATCCTAACTCCAAAGATCAGTTGATTTACAATTGTTTTCAAGCCCATAATAAGCTTTCCATCCCCCAATAATTATTTTCTCAATGCTATAATTTCAATTGAACCTATGGTGTATATATATCTGACCATTTAAAAAATAAAATATCATAATAATTGCTATAAAAAAATAAAAACAAATAAAATCAGAGTGAAAAAAAACTATTACATCAACTTCAAACTTATATTTTTAAATTAATTAATAAAAATTTAAATATAATAATTTCTGATAAATAAGGAAACCTAATGGAAATATTTAGCATGAAATTATTCATAACACAATCAAACAATAAGTCCTAATAAAGTTAAAAGTTCGGACCTAACCAATAACCAACAAGAGCTAAAAATGTTTCCAATAAAAAAAATTGGTCATCGCTATATAGTTGAAATTGCACATGCAGCAATATAATTCAATTCAATAATCTGACTCAGAAAAACACAAACTCCCATATAAAACTGAAAATATTGACGCAAGCTATGAGAATATGATACCTGAGAAATGACTCCAAGAAGGCCGAGAGAAACCTTAGCAGCATCCAGGTCTGGATGGGATTCATTGAAGCTCACAACACTGCCATAACCTGGATTAGGGATTCATTGAAGCTCACAACACTGCCAACACTGCCATAATCTTCTAGATTAGGGTACCACCAATCTCATGCCAACAACATACTCATGAACTGCACTTCCCTTATTGAAGAGAGAGCTGCCATACGCCCCGGTGCTGAGCAGACCTCCGATGGTAAGCCCTTCCCAATAAGGTCAGTGAGGGAGAGCCAAACTATATTCGAGTGAGACCATCTGGTGACCACTCGCATCTTCTGTTTCTTCTTACTGCCCTCCGCCACCGTCTCCACCACCTCTTCTTCGGACGAAGGGAAAACCGCCGCCCAGGCTCTGCAGGTCGCGCGGTTCGGGAAGATTCAGTAGGCGTTGGTGACCGTACAATCGGTGTTATCGTTAGGCCTGCACTTCACAGGCGGGGCAGGTGAATTGCATGATATCCCATCTCGGTCGATCAGAAATATAACGAGAATGGGTAGGGAAAGAAACCTCATCGGATTAGGTATACGAGACTTGATTGAATCCCTTCCCTGGATAATTTCATGATTTTCAGAATGAGGAATGACGGTTAGGGCACTCTTAATACGTTGGAAGATTTCCACACTCTGCAGGGAAACGCATGCGAGTAGTTGGTGGGATGTTGAGTTGTAATTCGTGTAAGTATGTGGTTGCAGATTGTGCGGTGCAGTCTGAAAACGTGATTTTTTGTAAATTTATCTGTAATTTTGTAAATTTATCTGTAATTTTGTAAATTTTGTAAATTGTGCGGTGCACTCGATTTTGTAAATTTATCTGTAATTTTGTTATGTCATATGATGCCAGTGATGGTGTTAATGAATGATGTTTCCGGCGAAGGCCTATGACTTCAGTCGGACATCATGCTCTGAAAAAAGATAGACGGAATGATTAAACAAAAAAAACTTGCGGTACAAGTAAGGTATGTTTGCAATATACATTTTAAAATTGCACAATGTATTTTAAAAACATTGCACTTTTCACGAAATAAAATCGAGTAATATAGAAGTTTTAGTTTTATTTTATCTTTTATGTATGTTATGTTAAAATTAACTGTTAAATATTATGAAATAGTAAATTTTGATTATCCATTCTAACAAATTTCGATTTTTTTTTCATTTATATATACAATTTCATTAATAAATAAATGTTATATATATAAAAGAAAATAAATATTAAATTAAAAAAAGAAATTAACTTTTATTATTATACTTTATAAATTTATTGACTGTTTTTTTCATTATTATTTTTTCATATTAATTTAGATTTATGTTAGTTTTAGATTTATCAAATTTGAAAAGAAATCAAATCATTTAATTTGTAAAAAAAATTAAGATAGATCTAAGAAACTCAACAAAACTCAAAATTGAAAATTTTTGCAAATATAAATACATAAAAATACAATTTTAATTAACAATAAAGGAAGATATTATATTGCATAGTAAATAGAACATTATAAATATTAATATTTAGAAATTTAAGAAAAAAATGAAGTGACATAAAGAATTGGAAGAAAAAAGAAAATTAAAATATTATAAGGAGGTAATCAACCCTAATCTAATATATAAAAAATATCTCTATGTTTAGAAAAATGTAAAAAAGAAAATAAACATTGTTAAAATAATTACAAATTCTCATGAGCTCCAAAGTGAAAGTGAGCATTGGTCAATTCCAGAAATGCCTACTCTATCACCTTTATAACACTAAGAGGGTTGAAGATGAAAAACACTTTGTCTTAAAATGTTCAACATATACCCATATTAAATCTCATTTTGAAAATATTTGTCACAATATCAGCCTTCCTAATCTTGGAACACTTATTTTAATACTTCTTAGCATATAAATAAAATTATAAAAATTCCAAATAATCTCTTATCTTCTTAAAATTCAAAAAACTAATTCTATTTCAATAAATATTAATCACCATATATACATTGTGATATTATTTTTATGTAAATATTAATCTACAATATTTAAATTTAATATTAAATTATAAATTTCAATATTTTTTCAACCTTTTAAACATTTTATATTCAAAAATAAAATAAAATAAACTTAGATCAACATCAATTCTTAAGTCGCTATGAAAATTGATACGAAAACACAACACAAACGTTAAACATTTAGCTATACATATTAGGAGTTAGAGGAAGGCAACGTGTCGTTATTGTTCGATTTATAAAGTCATGGATATTTGGGATGGAAGGTGTCACTATTTTTCCATTTATAAAGTTATGGATATATGAATGATTTTGATTTTGTCGTTTTAATAAACAAAAACTTTATCAAATTAAGGTTAAAGTTAATAAATTAAGCATGGTCAGCTCTCTGGTAGGTATGTTGCATTTGATTTCATTGCTCTATTTAGTAAAGTCATGATTAGTGATGTGGGTTTGTTGTTTTAATGCACTAAGTCCAGTTAAACAAATGGTGCATACATCATTTCATCAAAACTAATGTATTCATTATAATTTATCTACATTAAAATGTTGTTATATGTCTTTAAAAGGTAGGTATGTTATATTCGATTTCATTTTATGTTATAATTTATCTATATTAATTCTGTTTTTACCTTGAGGTGGGGCCTTTAACTCGAATGCATATTAATTCCATGATTACCTCGAAGTGTTGGGCCTTAACTCCGCCATCTACTCCTCCAGGGCTACAATATGACAATTCTCTTTGTGCACATGTAGAATATGAGGGCATTGAAATTTCAAGACATAAGAAATTATCATTTTGGAAATTGTCATTCTCTCTCTCTCGACTGGCTCAAAATAGTTTTCTGACATTTTTGGCAATTTACTATTTTTAGAAGTTTGAACTTCCGAGGCCATTTTGAGGGCGTAAATGAAGGTTTTGTGGTATCGATATCCTTAATGATATATGAAGGCATGATTTAACCTCTAAAATGAATCTCCTCAACGATACCTTTCCAACGGGCTATCACACGTCTAAAAAGAAGATCGTATGCAAAAGTTACGACCCGAGGAAGTTGATGTACTAACTTACCCAAACGGGGCCGACATGACTTTTGGCGCTTCATCTCCTAGGGTTAGGTTTTTGGCATTCTTTCTTATTGTAAAAATGTCTTCAGAGCCTCATTGTAACCTTCTTCTTCCAAATGTGCACTGTCGTCAAATCTCTTCTTAGAGATAAGTTGCCACCATTCCAGCAAGCTTGTTTCCGCTGCATTTTACAGTTTCAGCTTATTTCATTATTGAATAGAAAACCAGTTTTATTGTATCTCTGTTGTTTTGTGTTAAGCACCTGTTAATAATCTGTATCCATTTCATTCTTCTCATAAAATACTTATCAATGGTATCAGAACGGTATGCTCCTTGTCGTCTTAGTGCATGTCCCCAACGAGGTTGGAGTACAAAGAGTTGGGTCTCAAGCTTGTTTCTCTTGAGGACAGAAGCTCTCTCATGCCCAAGTGACCTCCCATGGCAGGAGAAAAGAAAGATGATGGGATAGGAGATCCTTTCAGACTGTTGATTGACGAAGCCCTCATGCAACAGAGGAACGGGATGATGGATAGTTTCGAGAAAATACTTCGGTGACTACCAACAGGTGACAAATCTTCTTCGAACGGAGGCATCGCCCCCTTCAAGGTACAAATAAACTTTGATATTCCTATATTTGAAAGTTAGATAGACGCAGATGCTGTAGACAAGTGGTTAAATCTACTAGACGGGTATTTTTCTGTTCATAAATTTTTGAATATAGAAAAGATTACTTTTGCACTCCTCAAAGTCATTCCCCATGTCAAAGATTGGTGGGAAACTTCCTATGAGAAAAAGGTAACAGAGGAAACTTCATTATTTTCAGTCATGGCCACATTGGAATCATTCAGGGATGCTATTAAGGAACAATACTACCCTGTCGGAAGTTATTGTTGATTAATGTTGGTTGTCATTGATGTCAACCCTTGAAGAAAGACCCGTAGCACAAAGGTTTGTGTAATGGACCCAATAATATTTTATGTAAATATGACTCATTATTGTTTTTTCATGGTTGATAAGAAGTAAATATGGATGAACTCCAAAGTGGTCCCCTTATGGTGAAAGCCCTCACGGGAAGACGCTTTGTAGAGTAAGAGAACCCATGCTTAATTGTGGAATAATGAGATGAAGGAAAGTGAATTTGTCAGGGAAAATATCCTATATGGATAGTTCTTATCATGTCATTTCCGGTGGTATGTGAAATGTCACATAATTCCTCACGGTTAGACAATTATGGCTATGAGAAGTAGGAGACCCCAGGTTTGGGTAATGGACCCAAGTTTGTTTGATGGGTAATGGTATGAGTTATGATATATTTTCAGATAATACTATTCTATATGGATAGTACATTTCATGCCATTTTTGGTGGTATGTAGAGCGTCACATAACTCCTCATGGTTTGAGAGTTATGGCCTTACGAAGTTGGAGGACCCTCATATGTCATCTAGAAGCCCCAAAAGGTCAAAGTAATC
>ML826051.1:2399-18234 GCA_009831015.1 Picea engelmannii | reverse complement strand
ACAGAACAAACGACACAGTTGTTCTTTCAAAATGTTTGGGTGCATTTTGGTTTGCCCAAGTCCATCATTTCTGATCGGGATTCTCAATTTGTTGGAAGTTTTTGGTCGAGTTTGTGGGCACTCATGGACACCAAGTTGAAAAATAGCACAACTTTTCATCCGCAGATAGATGGTCAGACATAGGTGGTGAATCGTACAATGGTACATCTTCTTCGTGCATATTGTAGCAAGCATCCTAAGCTTTGGGATGAACATTTACACTACGTTCATCATGCGTACAATCGAGCCAAGCACTCTTCGACGCAAACGTCGCCATTTGAGACATGTTTTGGCTATTTTCCCAAGTCACCTTTAGATTTCATCTTTGGGAAAGATATTGTTGTTGATGGGCAATATGATATTGATCGGGCAGAGAAGTTCATCGAACAAATTCAGTTGATACATCAGGTGGTGCAAGAGAAGTTGGAAAAGAGTCAGGCCAAGTACAAAGCGAGACATGACAAGCATCGAGTTGATCATAGTTTAGAAGTTGGTGATGAAGTGTGGCTTTACATCAGAAAGGAGAGGCTTAAAGGAGAAGGTAAAAAGTTGAAACCAATTCGATATGGTCCCTTCAAAATTGTCGGCAAGATTGGTAACAATGCTTTTCGTTTAGATTTGCCTCGATATATGCAGATGTATGTGGTTGTTAATGTTGAGAATTTGAAGTTGTATGAGCCTCCATTGATTGATGATCAAGGAGAGCATGTTCAGATTCCGTCCATAGATGATTTTTCGCCAGAGTATCTAAAATAACTACAGGAAGATACCATACTTGACAGGAGGATGCGAACTTTGAAGCGAGGAAATGTGGAGTATTTGCGAGTTGGTATTAAAGGGACAAATCCAATCAAGGCCAAGTGTATTGAGGTTGGAAGGGTGAGGGAACTATACCCTCATCTTCACATAGACTGAAATAGTCTTTTGGAGGTCCAAAAGCTTTCCAATGGGGCGGTGTGATCAGGGGATCAAATTTTGCTCAATTTTCAAAGTGCTCGGAATGCGACGAAAAAAACGCCATTACGTCCGTCACATCTTCCTGATTCTAGCGGTATATTTACGTTTGAAAACGGATTCCGTATGGAGGAGATATCGCGATCTGTCCACCAAGCCAAACAGGCAAAAATTTGGGATGCTGACTGTACCTGTCTGTACAGTCCGTATGGCCACGTGGCAGGGTCGTACCATCATGATGACGTGGAAGGTGGAAGACGTGGCACATTTTTATTGGTTGATGTGGACGAGTCGTGTGTCGACACGTGTCCGAATTGCTGACAAATGGGATGAGGACACATGGCCCAATCTGGAGGCACCATGTGTCCCCTTCATTTTGTTCATTGGCTATATAAAATTATGTGGGGAGTCTGTGGGGTTCGATCCCTGGACCTCCCCCAACTATAGCGACTTTATAATTCTCCGCTAGCCAAAGTTTCACCAATTGTTCCTTGTCAACTATGTTGTAAAACATTTATTTAAAGTTA
This sequence comes from Picea engelmannii, assembly GCA_009831015.1. Taxonomy (NCBI): domain Eukaryota; kingdom Viridiplantae; phylum Streptophyta; class Pinopsida; order Pinales; family Pinaceae; genus Picea; species Picea engelmannii. Next base: position 16,714 of record ML826051.1, on the reverse strand, counting down.
ATGTTTGTTTGAAAAGGAAAGGGGAGTCGGGCCGGGGCTAAGCCCCGACCCGTGGACGCATTGTAACGCATATGACCCAAAACATATGTATTGGCTCGACCATTTGGCGCGCATTTGCATTGTATTATGTTGCAATGTATTACAAATACATTGCATTGTTATATGGTATAAACCGTGTATTAAAACACGCACGGGGTTTGAACCATACCAAAGTTTAAATGTGCGCATATGTAATCCATTTCGAACGGTGGTTTAACCGCACGGGGGTTACATGGAAGTTATACAATGACTAACCATCATTTTGCTCAGCGTTTGGTCGCATGAGCCACATGAACGAGTGCCGAGGCGGTTAGGGGCTGGAGGCACCTGAACCGTCCTACGGTTTGTACCGTTGGTGCGGCTGCACCCGGTGCCAAGTTTTTACGCTTAAATGAGCATGTGAGCCAGGTTTGAAGCACAAGGGTGTGATTTGTAGAACCAGAGACAAGAAAGTTGAAGAGGGAGACTTCAAGGAGGCTATCTTCTTCATTTTTCGACCGATTGAGGTGTCGAAAGAGCCCAGACAGGGGTTTTGGGACGCTGCGGAGCCATTGGAGCAGTCGGTTTGTCATTTTGAGCATTGTAAGGCATGTTTTTGAGAACTTTGAGAAATTTAATAATAATGATCCATTGGAAGATGGACCAGGAGATGTAGCCCGGAGAGGGGTGAACTCCTTTATCAAGTTGTTGTGTTTATGTGCTGATGTTCAATGTTTTATGCTGCTGTCTATGTGTATTTTTACATAATTAATCCTTAATTATGTGTTGCAAATTGATCCGGTTTCTTTAAAACACATAACATTTCACTTGCAATAATTATTCAAGTTTTTCAAGTCTTCTTCATTTTTAGATCATGCCTTGATCCAAAATTTCAACTCTGGCGTTTCTGTCTTCTAAGAGAGACAAAAGGTGTGTTGAACTAGGGAACATCTGAATATCTTCTCCTTGAGCGAGATGGCCCATCACAAGGTGTCATATATGAGATTTAGGGTTTCTACAACTCCTCCTACTAGTAACACTAGTGGTAGTGTCTTGGAAGCTGCTCCTGCCAGTAACCCTAGCGACAGTTCCTCTATGAGCTCAATATCCTAATGGCTATGTTTCCTTCCAGCGTTTAGACTGAGTGAAGGAGGTGTGGGCCAATAACCTGTTATAAAATGAAAGGATGTGCTCGTTTTACCATTGACAATATCACTATTGTCACCCAACCATAGGCTGAAGCCACCCTCCAAGCAACTTGACCTTGACAGTGAGAAGAATCCTAGTAGCAATCTAATAGCCAAGAAAGGTTAATGCACCAAGCAAGAATGTAACCAAAGATGATCAGATAATCCAACCCAAAACTGGTGCAACACCTTCCCCAGAACTTGCACACAAGACTGCCAGACTGCAGTGCGCACAAGTGACTTCTGCAATTCTGAGAATGTGATAAATGAGAGACTGGCGCCCTGTATTTATAGTATTCCTGACAATCTTGCCTGGGTCGACTTCTCCTTCTGGGTACTAATTAATTCATATTAATTATCTTTCTTCATCTGAAATCTCATATAGGGTTACATTCATTTATTTGCTTCCATTCATCATATTGTAATCTTGTCAAAGGTCACAGTAGAGGTTCATACCTCTCAAATCTATCATAATATCAACATGACCCTCATATGTCATCTAGAAGCCCCCAAAGGTCAAAGTAGTCAAAGTGGTTTAAGATATTTTAGAAGGTAAATAATAAAGTTAAGTGATGAGTGTACTATAATTCAAAGTGAATACAAAATAAATTATGTAAATAATAAATTTAATGGAGAAATTAGAAGTGGGTTAACCCTAAAATAAGGAAAGTGGGCAAAGTGACCTAGAAGATGTTTTTAAGGAAGCTACTTGGATATTATAAATAAGAGGCGAGGCTCTCTCATTTTAGATCACATTTGAGAATATTGAATATCTATAGGTGACTAAGGTAACCAAAGGATATCTAATCCTAAATTCAGAGAGAAGGTGAAGAAAAGAAGGCCGAAATTCAAGGGAGGATAAATTCTTTTGATGATGTTTTCTAAGGTACGCTATTTACAGGTCATCTCACCATTTTCACAATAACTTTTTTTCTAGAATAATTCAGACTGTAAAATTGATATTCCATTGAGGAAACATATCCAAGTATTTGTGGTAAACAATTCATCTTCTGGGTCATTTTATTTTTGAATTTACACTATGTGGAAAATAGGGTTTGTGGCTATTCCTAAAACTAGCCTAAAACAGGTGTATCAGGTAAAAATGTCATAACTTCTTGATAACAGATCCAAATTTAGCAAGAAAAAATGTTTTGGTTAGAGTACATTCTTTAATATGTTGTGTAAAATTTTCATATCTATTCAACAAGTATTCCATAGGGGGGACTATCTACAAGTTCACTATCTAGAATAAGCTAGAATTCATCAAGGTATGCCATGTTTTCTATAACTTTGTTTCTGAGAGGTTCCAAGTAGTGACACCTGGAGGAATTTCATAAAACACATTGATGAACATTGTGTATCAATTTCAGATATTTATTCATTACAAGTACATAGCTATGATTATTTCAATTTAGGGTTGTTGACTAATCCAAAACTAGTCATGTGAGACTAAAGAAAAGTTTGATGAAAATGCTAGTCTCTTGTTGTTAAAGTTAAGGAAGGTTTGTAGGTATGTGAACATATACAACAGGTATATTATAGATTTACAAATCATATTTCAATGATGAAATTGATGAGGGATTTTGGTTGAGGTACATGTTGGGTACATGGTTGAGACAAGTAGTTGATGAGTTGGCACATACGTGAGGTGTATAGTTGATGATGTTGGTACATATTGATGAGCCATAGTTGATGAGTAGTTGATACATGATTGGTACATACTTGGTACATGGTTGAAAGAACTTGTTAGTAGTATTGTTGACACATGGTTTATGGATGATGTAACATACTTATATTATTAGAAGCACATATTGATCTTGGTGATGATTATGAGTTGTTGTGTTATGCTTGGTTGATGCACATATTTGAGAGTTGTCTTGGTGATTGATATTGGTGAGTAGATATGATTTGGTTAATAATATTGATGAGGTAGGTTGTTGTGATAGGTTGTGATGGACACGTTGTTGTGACAGGTTTTTGTGTCAGGTTGTTGTGATAGGTTGTGATGGACACGTTGTTGTGACAGGTTTTTGTGTCAGGTTGTTGTGACAGGTTATTTTTACAGTTTTGGTGCATGGTTGATGCACTTGTTCATGGTACAGGTTGAGGTACATGTTCATGCATGGTTGATGCACTTTTTTATGGTACAGGTTGATTACGAGTTGTTTCATACAGGTTGGTGCATGGTTGATGCACTTGTTTATGGTATAGGTTGATGCATGGTTGATGCATGGTTCAGGTTATTGGTATAGGTTATTTGGTGCAAGTTGATTGGTACAAGTTTATAGCAGTATATCTCACAGTGATAATGTGACAGTGGTTCCATCATTCTACTTATACTTCAAGGTGGTTGGATGGGGCAAGGACAGATGGTTGCATCCACCTTCCGGTTGTAGCTGGAGAACATAGGGGGTTGTAGCCTCCTTCTAGTTGTAGCCAGAGAATTGGGCAGCTGGAGCTTCCCTCGGGTTGTAGCCTGAGAAACTAGGGGGTTGGAGCCACCTTCCAATTGCATATGGTAAATAAAGGAAGTTGGTGCTTCCAATGAATGTATTTCTTCAAGACATATAAGAAAAATCATTATGTGGTTTTCTCCTACTTTGGGTTTCCACGTAAAACATTGGTGTACTATGTATGTGTATGATTGTTCATTTCTTCATTTCTTATTTACTCTGAAGTTATTGGATGATAATGATACATTGATATAACACTTGTATTATATGGTTAAAAAGGATTAAGTTTCTCTATTACTGATTCACCCCCCGTCTCAATAATCAAACATGTTATCTGTGATGATCACTTCTGGACAACCAAGCCTAGATAAAATATTCTCTTCAGGAAAAATCATGATTACCTTATCATTTTCCCTTCTTGTAGGTATATCTTGTTAGAATATAGAAGATGGTGTGCTTGTTTTACCATTGACGATACCCTTGTCACCCAACCATAGGCCGAAGCCTCCCTCCGAGCACCTTAACCTTGACCTGAGAATTCCTCCAGAAGAAAACCCTAGGCTAGATATCCAAACAAAGAGTAGCGCATCAATCCCCAAGGATAGCGCATCACAAAAGACTGATCAGATATTCCAAACCCTAGCCAAGAGATATCCAAGCCAATACTGAAACTAGTTGTTGTTGCAGCTGCACCTGCAACCCTCCTCCAAACCTGCGCACCAACTACAACTGCAGTGCGCATCAACTGGGAAAACTGTAGTCTTGAGATGTGACAAATGAGAACTAGCGCCCTGTATTTATAGTAATCCTGCCAGTTTACTGGGGCCAAATTCTCTTTCTAGGTATGTATCTGTTCAGTATATTATTATTAATTCTGGCCGACTTCTTCTCTTGGAGGCTAATAGACTAATATAAATTTCCTTCTTGAGCCGACAAGGCTTCTAGGGTTATTAGCCAACTCATTAGGGTTTCTCTTGCTTTTCGAAGTCTTCTCTTCTTGTCAGGTTCACATGTAGAGGTAAATACCTCCCGCAGCTACCATAATATTAACACTCCCTCCTAGCTAGAGAGGTATTTATAGGTAATGGACTTGAGCACAAAACATATCGTTTACCCGATAGCATCAATATAGTCATCTAGACTATTTCATGACTAGATCATGAGCATCACCAAAACTATCAGTTGCATCATCTCTCGAAACCATACTTCATCTAAGTAATATGATGTTGGATAAGTCACTCTCACCATAGAGTGATACAAGAGGAGTAAAATCTCTGAACTATTTTCCGTTTGGAAAATCTTTATTCATCATTCATCTGAATGATCATCATCTCCAATAAACTGTTGATAGTCTTCAAGGCAATTAGAACAAGGATAGAACACATCTATGTCTATTCATAGTAGTACACGACTACAATCCAGTGGTTAACTACCACATCAAGTAACACACAAGTACTTGATCAGCAACATACAGTTGCGAGCAGAGAAACACATTCACCACAATAGTCCTCATCTACTGTCATATAGTCTTCATAACAAACAACTAAGAGCATCCTGCATAGAAACAATGTTATGATAAAAACTATATCATCTGGGCCAATCTTTCACTCACGTCTGTGACATCTGAAAGAATGTCTGCCACCACATTAGTCTTCATCTGCATAGAAACAATGTTATCATAAAAACTGAATCAACTGGGCCAATCTTTCACTCACCTCTGTGAGATCTGAAAGAGTGTCTGCCCTTAGTATAGAATATCAACAATGATCATCTGGGTCAATCTTTCACTCACGCCTGTGAGATCTGAAAGAATGTTTGCCCTCAATATATAACATCAATAATAATAATTTGGTCCAATCTTTCACTCACATCTGTGAGGTCTGAAAGAATGTCTTCCCTCAATATAGAATATCAACATTGGGCTATTTGCCCCATTCTTCTCAACCAAGGACGAAGGATTGTTTCTGATTTATGAACCTGGACCATTTCCCACCCTAGGCCATTCTTCCAACACTAAACAAAGTGTAACCTGGAGAAAATGAGTCTGCCCTCGAGAAATGATTGGACCATTCCTTACCCTGGGCCATTCCTCCCACACTAAACAAAGTGTAACCTGGAGGGAATGAGTCTACCCTAAGGAATGACTATCCTGGACTATTCCCCACCCTGGTCCATTCTTCCGACACTAAAAAAAGTGTAACCTTGAGAGAATGAGTCTGCCCTCGAGGAATAAATGTCCCTGATTGTTGATCCTGGACTACTCCCCACCCTGGGCCATTCCTCTGACACCAAACAAGGTGTAGATTGGAGAGAATGAGTCTGCCCTCGAGGAGTAACTTTCTGGACCATTCCCCACCGTGGGCCATTCCTCTGACAATAAACAAAGTGTATCTTGGAAAGAATAAGTCTTCCATCGAGGAATGTATGTCCTTCATCAACCTCCAAAACAAACGATTCTTCTAAACTGCTCACAACTGTGAACATCAAAAGAGTGACTGCCCGACGAGGCAGACCATTCTACTTGACCACTACACAGAGTGACTGCCAAGAAGAATGACTATCCTAGACCACTCCCCATAATGGGAAGTCGTTGTCTATGATACATCAACAATCAGTCTGCCTCCCATGTTAACTACAATAGAAGTCACTGTCCGTCAGAAATATCAATCCACTTTTCGAACAGGAAAGCATCTGTCCAATCTGGACTATTTCTCAATTACAAAGATAAATGATCCCTCCTAACTGGAGAGTTATTTAAGTCACAAAAATAAATGTTTGTGTACCTTCTTCTATCTTGGAGAGTCTTCCCTTCCGGTTAATAGAGTTATTTTCATGAGCTCTAGCTTGAGTATGCAAGTTCTTTCATCTTGAATATGGGCTTTACCAAAATGTATGTTTATCTGCTCATCTATGGAGATATGTATTGGAGAATCACTTTCTCCTTTCTACACTTCATCATGGATAATGTAATGCTTGTACTGTAGTCTGGAACACTGTGAAGGCTTCTTGTACATGTGAACAATAGAGTATATCATAGTTGGAGAACTGGAACATATCCATGTGGCACTTCTTCTGTCATCATGAGATCTGATCTTCTGAATAGTCATCTTGATGTTATAGGAAATCTTCACCACGCTTCTGCTGTGCACTGGAGGTTCTCCACCAAGTTGTCTTATTCTTATCTACATACAAGAGTATCTTTCTGGTATGCCTCAAAGTCTTAAGATTGCTCTGCATGCACTCTTTACTCAATTTCTTCTGGAGAAAATTCTTTGCATTCATCTGATGTAGAATTATGACTCATGGATGTTGCAGATAATAGAATGATTTATATAGAGATAAGTCTCGTGTACTGGAGAAATCAATCATCATAGTCTTCTCCCTCCATCTGAGAGAACCTCTGGTTCTGGATCTCGCAATGCTTTCATTCATAAGTCTTCCGTACATTGTTCTTCATAACGACTTTCAGTTCTTCTGCGTGATTGATTTTAGTGAGTTCATATCAGGCTGGTAATCTTGTGATTCTTGATACAATGATTGGTTGTTCTGATTCTTATTTCTTGGAATATTCATGTTCTTCTTCATGTTTTTCTTTAGCTCTTGGGTCCATGGAGTTTATTATAGATTCCATGCCATAGAGATTCCACTTCTTACCTTCATCATAGGATCACAGATCTGGATGGACAACCAGGAATGCTTTAAGGCTTCTCTTTGAAGAGGTCTTCTTCTGCGGTTGAGTTGAACACGTATTGTCTTTCATGACTTCTACCATGGATATATACATTTCATCATATTCAATGGATCATTGCAACGACCCTTGATTATTAAGTATAATTAATTTAATAATATAATCCTAAAAGATTAGCTAAACTATATTTATGTCTTAAAATAACATTTCTAATTGATTATTATTAAATAGTTGTTCATGATGGTTAATGATTAATTTAAGTATTAATTAATTCATTAATTAATAAAGTATTAAATAAAAGGTGGATAATAAAATATAATATTAAATTAAGTTACGTATTCCACAAGGGATAACATATTAAATACATTAGGATAAAGTAATAAAGGAGGGATAAGGGTATTAATGACGGGAGGATAAGGGGTAATAGAGGAGTTAGGTAGGGAGTTAATGGGGGAGGAGTGTCAGTGAAGGAGGGATAAGGAAGGAAAGGAGTTGGAGGGGAGGATCATTCGACGAGAGTTGGCCATGGATTTTGGGAGCTCTGTATTGCAGAGAGGGAGGTGAAACATTGGGAGTATTAGTGCACCGGGGTTGCTGGGGGTTTTGGGCACGGAGGGCCAGGATATCCGTTGATATCCTAGGGCTAGGGAGCTAACTAGTCGGCAGGGAGGATGGTTTTGGGTAGTGTTCTAAAGAAGCAGGAAGGAAGCAAGCTGCGAACAACATGAAGGATTATTAGCATCAGACTTAAGGTATTTCTCTAAAATTTATGCATTGTTGTATTATGTTAGAAAAAAAAAATTATTACTATGAAGAATTTGATTGCGAATGTCTTTAATGAAGTAACTTTTTAATTTTATTGTTGTGTTATAAATTAATGGTTGCCTAAATTAATTCAGCTGTTACATATGGTATCAGAGCCGTAGTTGAAACACTGGAGCCTTAAGGGCCAAAGTCCCTCCCGCCTAACCTGCAAACCAAACCAAACGCACTATTAAATGATTATACAAACAAATTTAAAAATATATAAATGAAATAAGAATTGAAAATGTTAAAAAAAAAACATGCAAAAGCCGCATACTATATATATCCATCAATCATGCAAGAAGGTGCTAAAAAGACAGTCTTGACCAGTAAAAGTAGTTATAACTTAAAAATGGACAAACTTTCCCAAATAGTCTAATTTAATTGGATTTCAGTCTAATTTCCCTTGAATCAATTGAGTGAAACACAATGACAAATTCAAAAGAATTGTGACTAGATAAACACAAACGCGCCCAAAACAAAATTTCAGCCACGCCTCAGAAGGACTTTTGATACTAGTTCGTTCAATAGATCACCACACAGGAGAGTATAGACAAGAGGATGGGGATCTGTACAAAGTACAAGAAATAGAAAACAACCCTACATAAAATGTCACCGAGAATTTTATTTTAATACTAGCTACCATATAAATTAATTCAAATGTTCAGTGAGTTCAATGCTTGTTGAATATGACAATTCGTTTAAACGGATTATAAGTTTAGGGATCTGCAGAAGACGATCGGGACAGTAGTGGATTAAGAAATATGCAAATTTTAAAATGGGAGGAAAGGCCCAAAAGGGATAGGTTATGGGAGGTCGTAGAAGGTTTGAAACAACTTTGTATATCTATGGATGTAGTGCAGCAGGCAAGTGAAATAAGTGGCCTCAACAGAATGTAGTTGGAAGAAGAGATGCACCTATTGTAATAGCTTGGTAGATTTGTCACGCAAATTTGGAGCCTTGGTAGATTTGTCACGCAAATTTGGAGCCCTGCCCTATAGTGAAAGTGAAAGGCTTCTATCCTGGATCTTTTGTGCTCTAGAATTTCTGAGACAGATCCTCATTCTTACCGTAGCCTGTGCAATGGACGGTCACGCTCTGCCCAGGACGCGGCTTCGGGCCATTGCCAGGCTTTAAAATCTCCTTCTCCACTCACATCCTCCTTCTCTCTCGATAAAACCAATTAGTTATGTGTTCAAATGAATTTGATTTAATTCTAGCAACATGAATCGTTCTCGGAGTGCACTCCTCGGATTTGAGCTTTGGAAATGGGAGTGTGAGGGGTATGGGGGAGTTTTGGTCGTTAATGCTTTGGAGTATTTATTGGAGGTTGCCATATTACGGGAAAGGATCAAGGGTATTGCTCTTCCACAACTCAGAGATGATAAACAAACATTTTGATTGACAACTCCCTCATCCTAGTACAGGATGACCAGGCTTCAGTTGACTCGGACAGAGTGTCATGGAGTTGTTGTATCATTTCTTCCCTTTTTCTGTGGATAAATTGCTGCCAAAAACAAGTTTAATACATGGAGAGGCTACAATATTGCTTAAAACTAAGAAGGGTCAAAGTCTTCTCACTAACTGTGCAAGGGAGATGCAATTCGCATGAAAAAAAATTTTCTTTCACTGGTACAGCACGCAAAGAACACACAGAAAGTGGGCAATGCATTACAAAATAAATAAATAAATCATAAGCAGTACAAAAAAAATTAGGTTCAGAAAACTGCATTTGTTTACAATCCAACGAGAGCAACAACTTCTGCCCAGTACTGATTTCTAGTTAAAAATAAAAGACACTGCAACAAATCTCGTTTAAATTTCCATAAATTGCAGTGAAACGAAATATCCTCAACGCCCACCTTAAAAAAAAAAAAAAAAAACACCAATATCTTCTGTGCAATAATTAAATAAAACAAAAACAAACCCTCACGTAGGTCCATTATCAACAATATCTTCTGTGTGCTCCATTATCGTTGGCAACAACCCGAATCTCTGTAGATCCTCTACTCTTCCTATGTAGAGTTATTTTTTTAAAACCCTAACTTCCAACTTAAGAAAAATATGCGCCTTGCAGTGGCAGCATGACTAGTTAAATCAGGAGCTGATCGACTTGATCGCTAACAACCAGACCAACACCAACGCCAAGAGAAGAGGAAGAGGCGAGAGGCCGCAGGGGAGAGAGGCGGTAGTGATGGAGTGTTAGGTTTGAACGACACGTAGGGTTCGGAGAGACAAGCTAAGGATTATTCTGGAGGAAGCGGGCACGTGGGCTTCATGCGTGCCCGATTTGACTTCTTTTAATATTTTATTTATTGATTTATTTTATTTTTATTTTTGTTATTTTTTTTATTATTATTACGTATGTAAAATTAACTTTTTAAATTTAATTACTCATAAATCTTAAATCTTAAATTTAATAACCTTTATTAAATTTAAATCTCATGGTTTAAATAGTAATTTTATTTTTTTTTAAAAGAAAAAAAATAAAAATATATATATATATATATATATATATATATATATAATTTAATAATTTAATAAGCTAGTGTAAGTTTTAATTTAAATAAATTAATATTATATAAAAATAAAGGGTTGGATAATGCTAAGAGAAATTTATGAAGTGCGTGAGGATTGAACCTCAGACCTCCCCACCGTGCAAAGCTTTGACAATGGCCGCCCTACCAATGTGCCATGCGTTTTTTCTGTTACAAATAATTTCACAAATAAATACTTTAACTGTCATACCCAAGACCACATGCCAAGCTATCAAGCGCCTTTTAGAGCCATACAGACAACATGCCAAGCATTTTCAATGCGTAGCCATCAGATAATGGTTAATTAAGATTAAAAGATCATTGATTGTGCCCCTTTGTCAATAGGCGTACGCCTTTCGGCGTAAATTAATAAACATGAAGTCGGAAGTCACTATAATCAAGTGGTGAGCGAAAAGTTAAAAGGGCTTAGACTAGGACAAGCAGGAAGGAGGCGACATATGTACTAGGAGAGTAAGCATAGGAAGTGGCGAGTGAGGCACAAGGCTGACGTAGCTATAGGGAAAAGGAACCAATATTTATTTTCGTAGGGGTGAAGAAACTAACCTTAGATTCTTAAACCTAACCCTAACCTAGCCAATCCCCTAATGGAGTAACATTTGTTTACAGACAAGTAAAGAAAACTTACGCCTAACCCTGTTTCTAGTTTGAGTAGCACCAATTTGAAACATCCTGGAACTCACCTTGACAACTTTGGTAGATGCAGGTCAAAGCATACAGGATGGTCAGGACTCAAGGGAGTCGAGTCAGGGGAGCGTCATCTCAAGCACCTCCAACACCACAAGCGCCACCATCACCATCGCCCGAACTGGCCCTCATACTGCACTCGTTGGAAGCCATCAACGAGACTTTAAAGGGGCGACAACCGACAGGGAATGAAGTGGAACCCCCACCGTTTGGAACGGGTAATCCAGAAGCATCAACGGATTCAGGGGGAAGATCTCCACCTGAAGACATCATGTGGGAATTGCAGAAGATCAAACTTCCGAAGTTTTCCGGGGGTCGCGCCAGTGAACGCGCGGAAGCATGGTTGGAAGGAATGACCAGGTGTTTTTCCCTAAGGGACTATGCATCCAACTCAAAGGAAAATATTTCCATATTTCAGTTAAGAGACAGCGCTTTGAATTGGTGGGGAAACCTGGAAAGACAACTACACCTTACCCCAGACACAATATCTTGGGAACTTTTTGAGGAGAGGTTCAGGAGGAAATATCTACCGGTGTACTACGAGGAACAATAGGTTGGGGCATTTCATGCCTTAGTACAGGGAAACAAAATGGTAGAAGAATATGAGATCAGGTTTATGGAACTGGTCAAATATGTGTCGTATATGGATAGTGACCAACGATAGGCAGAGCGCTTCATCTATGGATTGAACCCTAGGATAAGAGCTATGGTGAGGATGTGGAAGTCGTATTCAGTAGCGGAGGTGGTGGAAAGTGCGCGTTACATGGAAGAACATATGAACTTGACTGGGGGTGCAAGATTGACATTTCCGCATCACCCGGGGTTCGTAGGAAAGGCCCCACGAACATTTCCTAGGGGAGGGGGCTCAAGGCCACCGCCTTATGGTAACAGATTCGCACCAAGGAAAGTAGCTACAGGGATTTGAATGGTAGCGAGTGCAGCATCTCATTCATCGCCAACGGTGTAGACAGAACCACGACCATCTCAGGGAACAATGAGCAGGGGCAGGGGTTCTAGGGGAAGGAACTCATTTCAAAGATAAACACATAACAATGCACAGGTTCAATCTGGCGTTACCTGTTGGGGGTGCGAGGGACCCCATTAACAGCATGATTGCCCAAGGTTACAATCAGGTTTCGTGCATAGAGAAGGAAAGGCGTCGATGGTGAGAGCAAGTAGTAGCCACCATATTTATGCAACAATTAATAACCGCCAGGCCGAACATCAATCCAAGGTGGTGGAGTCATCAGGTACGCTAAATCATATCAATGTTAAGAAATTTTTTTATTCTGGTGCGACAGATAGTTTCATTTCCCCATCTGCATTAGAAAAGAGTGGGTTGGTAGCCTATGAGCACGACGACTTTAAACAAGTCGAGATGGCTTCGGGGGAAAAACAAGCAGTAGGACCTAGTGTCGATAATTGTATAGTAGACCTGGGAGTGTGTACTACTAGGTTGAAGGTATACGTCACTGCTCTTGGGGAATATGACCTAATCATTGGACTGTATTGGTTAGTAGCTCATCGAGCTTTGGTAGATTGTTTCGCCAAGAGGGTGATTTGTGTCGATGATGAAGGAAGACCAGTAGATATCCAGGGTGTAAAGAGAAAAGTGTCGCTACGCTTTATATCCACTATGAAGGTCAAGTGATGCTTGAGACAAGGGTGTCGACTTTATGTAGTAGAGGCAGTAAAAGACAGGAAGGAACCCTCATTAGATCAGTATCAGGTATTGTCAGAATTTCAAGATGTTTTCCTGAACGAGTTACCAGGGTTACCTCATGAGAGGGAGCTCGATTTTACAATTGAGCTAAAACCTGGTGCAGAACCAATATCCAAGACTCTGTATCGTATGACGGTGCCAGAACTTTGTGAATTGCAAATGCAGTTGAAAGAGTTACTGGACTTAGGGATAATAAGGTCCAGTGTCTCACCTTGGGGTGCACCGGTAATTTTTTTAAAGAAGAAGGATGGATCCTTACGACTGTGTATAGACTACAGGGACCTGAACCGTGCTACAGTGAAAAATAAGTACTCGATGCCGCGAATAGATGACCTCTTCTATCAGATGAAAGAAGAAGCAGTATTCTCAAAGATCGATTTGCGATCAGGGTATCATTAGTTAAGGATTAAGGAAGGTGATATCCCAAAAACAGCCTTTCGAACTCGGTTTGGACATTACGAGTTTGTTGTAGTACCTTTCGGATTGACCAATGCGCCAACAGTATTCATGAGCCTCATGAACGGTGTATTCCGGAAGTACTTAGACCATTTTGTACAAGTCTTTTTACATGGCATCCTCATCTATTCCAAGAATGAAAGAGAACATGAGGAACACTTACGAATAGTGTTGTCCTTCCTTAGAGAGAACAAATTGTATGGGAAGTTGTCGAAGTGTTCCTTCTTCCAGAAAGAAATCCACTATTTAGGTCATATCATTTCTGGCGAAGGAATCTCTGTGGACCCAGAAAAGGTGAAGGCCATTATGGAGTAGCCAGTGCCAAAAAATTCACATGAGGTGAGAAGCTTCATGGGGCTAGCGGGTTATTACCGAAGATTTGTGGAAGGATTCTCAAAAATAGCGAAACCCATCACCACTTTGCAATGCAAGGGGGTCAGGTATGGATGGACAAAAGAATGTGAAAGTGCATTCATTGAGCTTAATAGGTTACTAACTAGTGTGCCAATTCTTCGAGTGCCAAATATGGAAAAGGACTTCACGATCTACACGGACGCCTCAAAGCAAGGCTTGGGGGGCATGCTAATGCAGGATGGAGGAGTGATAGCTTATGCATCAAGGAAGTTGAAGAAACATGAGGATCTATACGCAACTCATGATTTAGAGTTGGCAGCTGTAATGCTAGCTCTGAAACTTTGGAGGCACTATCTTGTTGGGCGAAACTTTGAGCTCAAAACAGACCAT
>ML826050.1:21443-64228 GCA_009831015.1 Picea engelmannii | reverse complement strand
TTGGCTAGGGGCGTGGATGTTTCCCCATAGGGGTTTTACCACATCAAAACATCAGTGTGTTGATCTTTGATCTAGTTGTGTGAGTGGTTATTGAAGGTGTTCATCCTCTGTTGGAATACCTGTGTTGTCAAACATGGTATCAGAGTGCATTTGAAGACCCGCTCCTGTTGTAGATTGAGATCATGAAGTCACGTTGTCGCATATTTGGTTTCTTCCATTTTCGTACATTTATGGCCTGAGAGGAATATTCCATTACATTCAGAGTGCTCGTTTCATTTAGGAACGCCTTTTGTTTCACTCAAAAAAGTTTCCACTATCCTAAGATACAACCATTTCAGTCAGATCTAGAGGTATAAATCTTGAATATGCCCACTTTTAATTTTTTGCAGAGATACTATTTTGGTTTTATGTTTTTTATTTCCAAGTTGCTACTATTTTTTATCTGTGTATTCTCTTTTCCCCGTGCTCTGTGCGATCTCAAAAAATCATAAACAAAGTAGAAAGGGTTTAATTGTCTGCGTATTCTCTTTGTCGTGCACTCTATGCAATCTCGGTAAATAAAAAACAAAGGGAAAATTTGCATTTTCCGGGTAAGCTAATCAAGATCTAACCCTTGTTGTTGTCGAGAAACAATTTTTTTTCTTATGTGAATTTTTTTTTATGAGCACACTCTCCAAGGTCGTCTTCAACAAAAACAACACCAACCCTCCAATCCTCCTTCTAAACAATATAATATGTCTTGCATTAGCTCACTTGGTTAAAAGTTTATTTATTAAGTAAGAGGTCTTGAGTTCAAGTCTCTTTTCTGTTACCTTTTTTGAAAAAGTTCATGCATCCATTGTAAAGTGTATTCCACTTAAATTATAAAAGTGAATCACTATAAGTAGTTTTAATATTTTATTTTAAAGTTATTTATTTTGCACACAACTTTCATTTATAAAGTAACTTTATTGCAAAAGTGATCCATGCTTATTCTATAAAAGTGGGTCTCTTCATAAGGAACTTATTTGTAAAAGTGAGATTATTAGAAGGAGAGGTATCACCACATGGACCACCTTCTACTTGCCACGTGGCTCTTTAGTTCTCGATTATGACTTTTTTTCAGAAGGACATAACTTTCACATCCAAAGTTCATTTTTAGTGCCATTTTTTTTAAACAACCTGCTTTTTCGAGATCATTCCATCTAGACCATCAGTTTCAGGATTTAAATCCATATTCTCTGCATATTTAATATGGCTTCTCCCAGTGATATTTTTCTTACCAATACCAAATACCTCTCATGGAAATCCCATATGGAGGATGTATTAAGAAGTAACAGACTGTACCATATTACCGTGGAAAAATAACAAGAACCCATCGATGATGACAAGTATGCCAAATGGGTTAATAGGAATGACGAAGCACGCGGAATAATCAGAATGTCCATATCTCCTAATTGAAGGTTTCACCTTCAAGGACTTGATGCCCCCAAGAAATCTTGGGAAAAACTTGTAGCTTTGTTTGGTAAACTCAATATTATTTGAGCCCACCAATTGGAAAATCAGTTAATGACTTTAAGTCCAAACGATTTTACTTGCATTGATGATCACTTTTCTAAGTTCAAAACACTTAGAATTTTGTGTATACAATATGAACTAGATTTAAAGGAATATCGATGCATATATGTTATTCTTGATAAGATAGGTAATTCCTATTATGTTTTTGTATATACCTTTTTATGCCGCTAGAAAAGCTCTAGAGAGTGATTATAAATAACCCTCTCTTGAGTCCTTTTGTGATGATCTAATTTGAGAGAAATATAAGCTTGTGCAACTTGGATTGATCAACACTGTAGGTACATCCAACAAACACTTAGTAGTCCAACAAAAAGATAAATCCAAGAATCCCAAGAAGAAACATCCTCACCACAACAACAAGCAAAACAAGGGTCCTAAACATTCTCAACCAACTTTTTCTCCTAATGGTGACAAAGGAGAAAAATCCAAAAATAAGAAGACTGGACGACATTGAAACTTTTGTGGGAATGAATGTCACGTGGAGTCCAAATGTTTTAATAAGATGGAATATTTGGAAGCAGTGATGAAGAAGCACACCATCAATATTGATTCTTCTTCTTCTAACTCTTATTCTCATGGGCATGCACTTTCTACTTATAGTTTTTCCTTCAATGAAACTTCTACTTACTCTTATTATGAGTGGCTTATTGACTCTGGATCATCTTATCATATGGATAATGATAAAGACATATTTTTTTTCTCTTAATGAATGTAACACCAAGAAAATATTTGTTGGTGATGATAGATCTCTTAGTGTTGTAGGGTTTGGAACAGTTCAGGTAGATAATGGTTATTTCAATGATGTATTATGTGTTCCAAGTCTTTCCTACAACCTTCTATCAGTATATCAAACCACTCATTCAAGTGAAGGTAAAATCATAGAGTTTTCACCTCACCAAATTGTAATCAAGGATATAAAAGATCCTAAGCATGTTCTTACAATTAGAATTATTGATGATATTACCAGGTTGTACAAGTTTTACAACTTTGGGTCATCATTTTTTCCATCATTTTTTGTTGCTCATAGCGATGAATTGAGCAAACTTTGGCATGAGCAATTTGTTAATCTAAACTATTTCTCATTGCAACAACTATATATTCAATATATGGTTAATAGTCTTCCTCTTGTTTCTTTCATAGATGGTGTTTGTGCCAGTTGTGTTCTCGAAAAAACATCATTGGGTCAGTTTTGACAAACATGCCTCTTGGCACACTTTTGCCCCTTTGAAGCTTGTTCACAATGACTTGTGTGGTCCACTTTCTTCTCCTTCTTTTTCTAGGTGCAAGTATTTATTAACTTCCATTGATGACTCTTCCATACACACTTGGGTTTACTTCTTAAAACTTAATAGTGAAGTATTTGACAAGTTTTTTGCCTACAAGGCCCTTTTATAAAAACAATATGGATCAACTTCAAATATTAAGAATAGATAATGGAGGAAAATATGTAAACAAAAAATTTACAAGTTATTGCACTACACAGGGCATCCAAATGCAACACATTGTTCCATATACACCACATCAAAATGGTGTTGCTAAGAGAAATAACTGAACATTAAAAGAAATGGCTAATTATATGATCCAATCTAAGGGATTAAGTCTAAAGTGTTTGGGTGAAAGCCATTAAATGTGAAAATTACATAGTAAATCACACTCCCACAAAGGATCTTAAAAATATAACACCACAAGAAGCATGGAATAAACTTAAGCCATATGTAAGTCACTTCAATGTATTTGGCAGTGTAACATCCCCAACCACCTAGGTTAGGCCATGCTACGCAAAACCTGACTTATGTCACAACTGCATTTTCAAATTCCCTCTGAATTCTGCCCCTTACAACTCTGATATTGCAAGTAACATTTTCATCTACCTAGCTGAGTTTTGTTATCTCTATTCTTCACTTTGATACCACATTGTAACAACCCCATCCCAAGTTGGGCCATGCCACCCAAAATTTTTGTCTCTGGTACCATTTAACTAATGGCATGTTATGCATATGCAACGATTATACAAGGGAAAAAACATACGATTCATGCATAAACATGTATAGTAAAACAATACATAGTTTTACATAATCATTCACACAGTGATAACATAAAAACATAGATGCAATGACACCGATATTTTTTAATAATTCCACCAAATGCATGAAAACCTCATACTTTCCTCCCATCCATAGAATCTATTTCTCATAAACTCTCAGTAACAGTTCACCCCCCGAGTTGAGGCTAGAAACTCCATCTGGGAAGGCTTCCTTGGGCAGGATAAAGTCTATCTAGCATAATAAAAATCAGGTCAAGGTGCCAACTATTGCAACTAGCCTACAAGCTCTCATTTCCCACAGCCTATCCCACCCTAGGAAGTGTACCCATTCTCTGCTCAATAGTCCTTCGGTTGTCCCTCTTCCCTTCTAGGGCTTCAACAACATGCCAGACAGAAATTTTCAGAGCCCTGTAGCTATTTTCGAGTACACATTAAAAAAAACTCCCAACAGTTGTTCACCTGGAGAGAATTCTCATGGGCTTGGAAACCCACTTCTTTAGAAAGAAAATGGGCTCGACAACCTGCTTCTTCTCCTCAAACTAACCAGATTTGCTTATTACAATGAACTCCAAGATTTCAAAGTACAATACCAAAGATGGATGGTAAGAAGGTACCATGGCAAGAGTGAAGGTGAGAATGATGAGAGAATAATGGGAAATTACACTAAGTTCCCCACTTTTTATATGCATGTTCCCAACTTGACACTTGTCATGTTGGGAACCATATGAGCCCCACACAGTGATACGTTTCCCACACTTAGGAACTTAGGATAAATATAAATATATCCCATAAATTAGACTTTAGGAAATATTATTTTAATATTTCCTTGGCTTAATCCCCCTTGGCTTAGCGCCTCTTTCTAGACTCTTAGCCCCCTTTCCCTTCTAGTGGATTTCCAGCCCCCCATGTTATTTTTTTTGGTTGGTTTGCAACAACGATGTGTTTTTATTAATAATCAGAGTGTGATTACATATTACAATGATAGGCTCACTGGCCTTTAAGCATCCAGTCTTTCCATCCTATTAATCACACAAGCACTCTGGCCTCAAAAATTATATAAAAGGGCACTCTAGCCCAAAGTGTTATGGCTCACCAACCCATATATACATTTAGAATTGGGGCTCGGCCTAGGGGTATTACATTCCTCTCCCCCTTATTTATGCACTATCCTCAATGCATTATATACACATGTACCATCCAAGTCTTCAAAAATATTCAAAAAGATGTGTGTACTCTTCCCGCATCACATCTTCATGCTCCTAGGTTGCATCTTCAGGACCGTAACAGATCCACTAGACCTTTACCAATCCTATTACTCGATTCTAGATCAACTTGAATTTATGATCCAATATGCACATCGGCTGAACTTGGAAGTCTTCTTCTTGATCCACCTGAATCACATTCCAATCAATTACATGATTAGCATCAGGTACATATTTTTTAATCAAAGACACATGGAGTACATTATGAATGCACATGGATGCAGGTAGTGAAAGCATGTATGCAACATGACCAATCCTATCTAGCATTTCAAAGGGTCCACAATATATATCTGCAAGTTTTGAACAGTTTCCCAACTTCAAGGAACTTATCTTGGCCTTCACTTTTAAGAACACATGGTCACTCACTTTAAACTTTATGTGAGTGATGCCCTTATTTGCATATATTTTCTTCCTATCTTGGGTAGACTTTAAATTATGTTTTATTTTCACCATATGTTCTTCCATTTCCATGAGAAATTATGGCCCAACCACTGCTCTGTCTACTGGGTTGTCCCAGCTCATCGGTGTATTTCACTTTCTACTATATAATTCCTCATATGGGCTCACATTCAAATATGACTGATACCCATTATTATAGGAAAATGCAACCAAGTGTAGATAATCTTCCCATTTTGATGGTTTATCCATCACATACATCCTTAGCATATCTTCAATCCCCTGATTGACCCTATTTGGTTTCCCATCCGACTCTAGATGATAAGATGTGCTAAAATTAATACTTGTCATGAATCCTTTAAATAATCCCTTCCAAAATTTTGATGTAAACTTGGGATCTTTGTCATAAACAATTTCCTTAGTCACACCATGTAGCCTAACAATTTCATTCATATAAATATATGCAATTTTAGTTTCCTTGTGAGTGAGCTTCACTGGAACAAAATGAGAAACTTTATTAAGCTTATCCACCACCACCATGATGGAATCATGTTGCTTGGATGTTCTGGGTAGCTTGGCGATGAAATCAATTGTCACCACTTCCAATTTCCACTCATGATTGGGCAATGGTTGTAGCAAACCAGTTGGATGCACATTCTTAGCCTTGACTAAGGAATCCACCAAGTCCTTCCTTGCATGCATCAATCCACACAACGAAATATTCATTTGGATTAGAAATCCTTAAAATTAGTGCACTTGTCAACAAGTTCTTCAAATGCTGAAAACTTTGCTCACATTTAGAGGTCCATTCAAATCTCACACCCTTCTTTTGAAAAGATGTGATTGGGTGAGAAATATTTGAAAAACCTTCAATAAATATTATATATTACCTTGCAAGCCCCATGAATGATCTCACCTATGAGACATTCTTTGGTACTGGCCATCTCTCAATAGATTTTATCTTCTCAGGATCTATTGTTATTCCTTCCTATGAGAATATATGCCCCAAATAATGTATCTATCTTTGATCAAATGATCACTTGCTCGATTTTTCATACAATTTATGTCCCCTCAATACTTGTAGCACCATCCTCAAGTGTTTCTCATTCTCTTCTTTAGACTTAGAGTAGATAAAATTGTCATCCAATAATACAATGACAAACTTATCTAAGTATTTTATGAAAATTCCATTCATCAAACACATAAAGACAGTTGGTGCATTTGACAACCCAAATGGCACCATTGTAAACTCATAATGGCAATACCTCATCCTTAAAGTAGTCTTGTTGATATCTTCTTCTTTAATTATCACCCGATGATAACCTGACCTTCTTGGAGAATATATTTACATCTTTCAGTTGGTTAAAAAGATCATATATCCTTGGAAAAATATACGTGTTCTTCACGATCACCTTATTCAACTACCTTAATTAAATGCATAACCTCAAGGTACCATCTTTCTTATTAATAAATAATATCGGGGAACCCCAAGGTGACACACTTGGGCGTATATATACCTTTTTCAAAAGCTCCTCAAGATGCATTTGTAATTCCTTTAGCTATGGTGTGATCATCCTATAAGGAGTCTTGGATACAAGGGCTTCTCCAAGCATCAAATTAATGGAGAAATCAATATCTCTCTTCAGTGGCAACCCCAGTATCTTCTTAAATACATCCTCAAATTAATTTAGGACTACATAGTCTTCAATATTTGGTACTTTCCCCTTAGGTATCTCTTCCATATGCACTACAATTATTTGGAAACATTTCCTTAATCTTTTCTTCAACTTCAAGGATGGAATTTCTCTAATGGTTACTGCCCTTGGAACACCTTGAATTGTCATAAAGTTCCCTTCTTCATCCAAGAAAATAAATTATTTGTTATAATAATCTAGGACAACATGATGTGTGTCCAACCAATACATACCAATTAGGAAATCATATGAACCAAATGTATGATATTCAAATCTTCCTTTGTGCTCAGTCCATTGATGTCCATTGGACATTACTTAACCATATCATTAATTCTTCTTTTATCTTTTGTAAATAATTGAACTAACCAAGATTTCCCAAGATTTTTTTTTTACAAATGGAATATTTCCACCAACTTAGGATCTATGTAACTATGAATAGATCCGGAATCAATTAAAATATCAATAGGCTGATCATTGATCTTACCTTCCACTTCAATCATGTGAAACTAAAATTCAACTTGCTTGTTGTCCAGGGCTGCATAGATCCTTGGCATGCTTTTTCCCATGTCCTCAACTATACCAACCTATTGTACATTGTGAATCCTCACTTTTTCATCTCTATGAGGGAAATCTCTGTACACGTGATCTCCCTCACAACCCCAACATTTAATAGGTGGTTGCCCTATTCTTTTCCCAAATGTTTCTATCATTCTAGCATCATTTGGAGTTGACTACCCTTGATAATTATTTCTAAATAATGGTGTCTTGTCCCCATTCTTCCTCTGCTCCATATTACCTTTCTTATTATCTTCCCAATCCTTTTGGAAAGTTGGTCTTCCTCTATGCTAATCATAGAGTCACTTGTCTCTCCTTATTGTTTCATCCAACATCTTGGGATCATCATATTGTATCATATCAGTGAATATTGATGGTAGTCCACTCAGGAACCTTTGAATATTAACATGTTCATCCTTGATGAAGTCAACATACTTCAACAGTTCCAAAAATATCTTTTCATACTCATCCATGGTCATACTCCCAAACTTGAGTTCAAATAACTCCTTCATCTTCATATCCTAATAATGTTTGGTCAATTATTTCTTCTGAAAGTACTTCTTGAATTGCCTCCAAGTGATCTTCTTCTCATCAATGTGTTTTACTTGAATAAGTTGGTCCCACCACATTGATACTTTTCCCTTTAGATGTTAAATGACAATTCTTCCTTCTGCATGTGAGGAATAATTGTGCAATTGAAAGTATCTCCTCATTCTCAAAAGCCAAGTCTTTGCATCTTCATCTTTCTTGTGCTCACCATCAAAGGTACAAGGTTTAATCTTATTCATTTCTCCTTTTAGTTCATCTACTCCAGACCTCCTCTTGTGCTTCCTAACATGAGATATACTTGGACTATTGCATGCCCTTCTAGTTGTGTGCCTTGGTAAGAGGTGATGATGGCTACCCGCACTTCTAAATTCTTCCCTTCTAGAAGGAGATCTATGACTCCTGGAATTGTTTGGTTACATATCCTTATCCATTTTATTTTCTATTCTATCTGATCTCTACAACAACTTGATGTTGAAGCCATCTTGTTGTTCCTTATCCTTCATAATCCTCACATTATCATCCTTATAACTTTCCACATCTCTTTGCATACTCTTAATAGTATCCACTAAATTCATTCTCTCATATTTTCCTTCTCCATGCCCATTGGATTATGTCCCTGCATTACCCATGCTCACACCTAACCCCATGACTTCATCTTCATAGTTGTAGGTTCTATGTGCATCTTCCATGCTTTTGGCCTCTTATCTCTCTGCTGAATTCTTCTTGGTTCTAATATGTGTTCCCTTAGTTCTTCAAAATGTGCATGCAATAGGATTTGTTAGACCACGATAATTTAACAAGTTGATCATTGTATGCACCATTATTCCCTTTAAATGCACTAGGAATATCATTTCTGATTTCTTGTGAATTTTTACTACCCCATTTATATTTCTGGGTGAATACATGATCTCCTATCTCCATGACCTTTCCAATGACTATTCTCATGCTCAATTATGAGTCTTGAGTATGAATTTATTGATGGCACGAGCAAGGAAAGGAATATCATCTAGGAAAGGGTATCCATTAGCACATGCAACAAAGATTCAACACTCAGCGACTATCTGATCATTCCTTAAGATTTAATCTTGATCGTTGGTGTATTATCGTTGGCCATTGGAACACTTGACATGAATACCATACTTAGAAACCATATGATCCAAACTCTGATTCAATCTCAGCCGTCAAAATATTTCACCCATAGTTAGAAATTTCTTAAGTTTGTCATGGGTTCATAACCCATTCTCCATTCTTGTTACTTTTCCATGGCCTACGAAATGCACCCTCACATTCTTGCTCCTTCATTTTTCACCCATAGAAAATTTTCCAAGCATTTCACCACGTGTCTAAGGCATTTTCTACATTTACTTGTCTATATCTGCAGTCTGTCCGACTGATTCCTCATACTTATACAAATTCATATAATTCACCTCGCTCTATGATGTTTTGATACTTAGTCAATTCTCGAGATCTCACCATGCTCCATGATGTCTCGATACTTAGTCAATTTTCAAGATCTCACCACGCTCTGCGATGTCTTGACACTTAGTCAATTTTCTAGATCTCACTGTGTTCTGTGATGTCTTCACACTTAGTCAATTTCCAAGATCTCACCACTGTTATTGGATTAATCGGTAAATGTAGACATAAACAGATCTCCCTAGTTTCACCATGAAACTAGAACAAAACAAGAAAGAATATAAAACTTTCCCTAAGTTTTAATTATCAAGCATACTAGCTAACAAGAGATAAATGCCATACCTTTTAAACGTCGTTTGTCCTCACTAGTGTCATCCTCACTTCATTCCAAGGCTTATGGGATGTTAAACTTGTAAAAGGACACAAGCCAACGAAGTGAAAGAAACAATGTATACTCAACAAAACCTATGTATGTGATCAAGGATTCATACAATAAAATAAGAACAATTTTATGGGAAATAAATATATTATTGTATTATAAATATGAAAAGGAGAGTACAACTAGATGCCTTGATGTTGTAAGGTCCCTTCCAATAGTTTCTTGCTTCCCACACACTTCTACTCCACAGATTTTGAGTTCAACAATCTATCTTGACAAAGCAAATCTCAAAGCTACAAAAAATATTCAAGCTCACACCAAAAGCTAGCCAACTCAATCCCAAGCTAAATTTCCAATCCAACTTTCTCCATGAGAGATCCTCTCCTTTTATAAGCTGAAGAGGATAAGGTGAGGAGGTTAGGTTGATCCCACTAAATCAGAAAAGCGAGTAAGATACAAACCAATCGGAGGCCACCTCACCATAGAAGATTCTCCTTCTAGAAGCATCTAAAAGATGCTCGTTTTTCCCACGTATGAAAAATCGCCGCACCCTTATAACTGAGCAGAGTGCGATGACATAACAGGCCAATTTTAGTACAGCATGCGATGATCTGGGATCGTCGCACCCCTATAACTGGACATGGTGTGACGATCCTCCTTATTAGGGTTTTTACAAAGGAAAATATGATTTCATCTCTCAAGCAAAGTTCTTCTCCCTTCTTTCCTCGGGAATTTAGGCCACTGATCCCTCTGAAGACAACAGATAGGTTTACATAATTAACGTTCATAAGGGTGATGAAAATAATGTGTAACAGAGAGCCCCCCAAAGTATGAAGTTAGAATAAAGTGATAGCTGAAATACTTTGTCAAGTGTATGTAGGGAACAAGGAACACACCGGTCAGAAA
Source organism: Picea engelmannii (assembly GCA_009831015.1). NCBI lineage: Eukaryota > Viridiplantae > Streptophyta > Pinopsida > Pinales > Pinaceae > Picea > Picea engelmannii. Next base: position 53,470 of record ML826050.1, on the reverse strand, counting down.
CCTGCCAATAAGAAGGGAAATACAGTACAATAATATATCATCACTGAGGTAGGCATTCCCATACTCAGAATACAAATGACTCAAAGCATAAATGTGGACATGCAAACATCCATGTCAAGTAAGACAAGTCATGGCCACCAAGCATACATTGTGGATCCATGCCAATATGACTCAAATATGAACATAGCCACCAAAAATACATTGTGGATCTATGTGTTAAAGAATCAAATTTGAACATAGCCACGAGACATACACATTGGATCTATGCAATAATACAATCTGAATATACTCCAACGCAACCTCAATCTATCAGAAAATATTCAGGGTCTTCATCTCCACCACTCTATAGTATGAATATAACCATGTGAATACATGTGTTGAAGTCAAACATGGTAGAAACCACTTGATTATCGGTCATTAATGAATAATGTTAACAAGTGAGAGGGAAATCACCATTAATGTCAATGACTCCCAAGGTACTCTAGCACAATCCAACGAATGTGAATTAATGAGCTGAAGTCAAACAATCGACGAAATCTCCCGATCAGGGGTGAATGATGAAAACCCACTGTCGAAAGTGAGGAAACCTGCCATTGAGGCATGAAATTTCCAAGGTACCAATTAGTTTCTAAGTCCAATTTCTAGATAATGAGTTGAAGTCGACAGGAAAATACTCGTCACAGGAAGGCCTTAATGTATCCTCCATCAATGACACAAAATGGGTAAAAATATTTGAAGTAGATCAATGTAACAAGTGATTCGGGACTGACTTAGGGATGGTTGATGCAATAGAAGGCTTAAGGACTGCAGAAATGGTCGATGCAATAGAAGGCTTTCTGGGTTGAACTTCTCTTTGAACATATTGACGACACGAGAATTGTCTTGGAAACACTGACTCAACAATAGGGATCATAGACCAAAATGTAATCTTATAAAAGAGTATGATCAAGAGACAAGTGGATTTTCCAACCTAGACACAAAGCGAGTGAAAGGGTGTCATGTTCAAAGGTGAATCATCCATAGAATACAGGTTTAGACATATTTATTTTCCAAATTTTCCCCCCACCATTTCTGGTGAGTACCTCTTTAATTTTACACAAGCTTGAGGAGGATAACATATGCTTGAACTGTAAGCTCATCCTTTGGATGATTCCCTCGGAGTATGTTTAACAAACCCTAGGAAGGAGTGGTTCAGTCCCATATGGGCCTTTTGATGTTTGTTTTACGAGTCCAAGGACAAAAAACTCATGGGATTTTCATATTTAGAGAATCTGAAAAACACTTAAAGAAAACTCCAAAATGTCCTTTTTCGTAAGGTAGTCTGATGAGACCGAAAAGTGATAACCTACCGCTTGTCAGAAGTTTTCTTCAAACACTTTAACTAGCGTGAAAAGAACAAGATTGCTCAACCATCTTTTCGTGTTTAGAGAGCCTGAAAAGAGCTTAAAGGGAACTCCAAGGGATTCATTTTTCGTATAACCTTTACGAGTCCAAAAAAGTGATACAAGTTTACTCGGTTACATTCTCAGGTATTTACGAGCATGACAAAGAACAAAGACTGAGCTTGAGATTTTTTTCATTTTTACACAAGCTTAAAACAAAACAAAACTATCCTTGGGATAGATTTTATTTTTACACAAGCTTGAAACTAGCCAAAACTATGCTTGGACCTAGTTTCATGTTTACACAAGCGTGAACTAGAGGAAACTATGCTTGAGGTAGGTGTTTTCATTTTTACACAAGATTGAAACAGAGAAAACTATGCTTGTGACTTCCCATCGCAGAATGCAGGGATGGTTGGTACTTAGCCCCCAGCTTAAGAAGCTAGTGGCTTAACTTTAGCATGAAGTCGAGAGGTTGTAAGCTAATTTCCCCCAAGCTTCGTTTCGTCCAACTGCAAAGGTGAATGAAATGAAGCTTCAAATACTATATGTAACAAAGTACTTGACTCAATCGAAGAGGGGAAAAAATCTATTTCATTTTTTAACGAGCTTTCCACAAAGAAGAAAAACTATGCTCGAGAATCTAGGTTCAATCCCCATTCCTCTGTTTCATTTTTTAATGAGATTGACATAGAAACAGGAACTATGCTCGTAATATCAGTTTCCTTTTTTTAACGAGGTTTCCATAGAGATGAAAAAACTATCCTCGTAAGCTCTGTTTAATTTTTTGACGAGGTTGCTACAGAGACACAGAAACTATCCTCGCAACTGGTTTCATTTTTTGATGAGCTTGAAATCATAAAACCATGCTCAAGACCTTTGTTTCATTTTTTAATGAGCTTTCCATTGAGAAGAAAAACTATGCTCAAGAATCTGTTTGATCATGGCTTCCAAGAGGATAATGCTCTGGAAGGACACCATGTCAAGGGACAAAACTTGGTCATGGCTTCCAAGAGATCTTCACTGGACGAAAGAACAACAATCTGGAAGAACACCATGTTGAGGGTCCTGATGGGGGTAAGGATATCAAGCTCAAAATACCCTATCGAAGAGATAACCATGTCAACTAATGGATCTAGGTCATCAGAGACTGAGCTTATAGTGAGAGGCTCATTGTCATCGATAGTTGGAGGCATGGGAGACAACACCACATAATTGACTTGTGGCAAGGGCGACATCATCTACGTATATGCATCATTTAGGGAGTTCATTGAGTGGATGGTCAAGTTAGGGCCAACAAACAAAATTTGATCAATAGTCACAACTCTTCCATCATGAGGGAAAGATATCACATGAAAAAGAGTAGACACTATAGCTTTCATGGAATAGACATAATCTTGCCCAAGGAGTAAATCAAAATCCAAGGGGTCTTGGACTACCATAACATCAATAAAGACAGTTTTCCCTCTCAAAGTTACAGGAAACTGAGGAAGTATCACTAAATGTTGATTGACTCTTCTATTAAAAGCTAACATATTCTGGGTAACCTACACAAGATGAGGATAACCCAAATCTTGCCAAGCAATAGAGGACAAAATACTAACAGACGAACCGTCATCTATCATCATATGAGGAACGTCCCATCCACAAACCTATATGGTAATATTAAAAGGAATGTGAGAGGAAGAAGAGGTCCAGTTAGCGCACCCCAATAAAAAAGGATGGCCTCATTACTTGGAGGGGCTTCCATGGGAGAAGGAGTAATCCCCCCTAGCAGAGTAGATTCTGTATCAACGAGAAAAACGTGAGAAACATCAAGTTTAATCTCTAGCGGGAGAGTAGGATCGACTGATAATGACATCAAAATGACCTCTTGGGATTCATTATCCAAAGGGAGAATAGGATTGACAGGTGGAAATGAATCGACCACTGGGATTTCACTCTCTATCGAGAGAGTGGGTTTGACCGAGGATGGGCTCGGATCGACCACTTTGTCAACTGGTTCAACGAAGGACTTAACCAGATTGACCACATGACAACCAGACTAACCGACGAAGGGACCGGATTGATCATACCATCAACTACATGAGGGTCGAGAAAAAGCTTATGATAAGCAGCTAGAAGTTGAGGTGGTGAAACAATCATGTATTCCAGTAATTTCGAGGCTTCGTTCATACAAGGGAAAAGGTGAGTTAGATGACTCCATTTTCATAAAATACACGGGAACTTAACTTAACTTTTCTTCTTCCCAACTGTATCATTACTAGTTGGCGGGAGGTCATCAACATGTTGTTCAGAGGCTGACGACGTGGACTGGATAGGAGTTGTAGACCATGCTTATAAGACCTTGGATAGACCAGGAAAATCTTTAAGAATATGGCTACCCTTACAAAGCCTACAAGGGTACTTGGGCTTATGGGTTTGGGTTGTCTTGGCACCATCAACACTCCCATCACGATTACCAATAGTTGGTTGTCTTCCAACATGTATGGCAGTGGTTGGAAGTTTGGACCCTTTCTTATTTTTCTTCTTCTTATTCTTCCTTTTCTTCTTCTTCTTAGCCACCGAGTTACTAGCTTCAGAGCTTTCACTCAGTGAAGAAGATGAAATGGAAGAAGACCTTGCAAGTGGAGAAGGTGAAGAAGATATTACTGGTGAATAAGGAGAAGGATCAACATGAGGTTGATGTTATTGAGGATAATTTCTTACAAACAAAGCACTTTCTGCACTCAAGATTACCTAAGTGGAAAACAACCATACTGGTAATCCAATGGTGAGACCTGGAAGGCTCAAAGTAGCGATGTGAGGAGGACCAATGTTTCCATAAGAAGGAAAAACAAAAGGTTCCCCTGGAAAAAGGGTTCCTTCATTGGTTGTTCTGGGAACTAACGCCATTAAATAAAAATCCAACCTAGAGTCTGCTAGGGAAAATAAACAACACACGCTAAAAATCTAGTAAGCAAACAAGCAAACAAAACCTTCTTACGATGAACGCACTAGTTGGTGATGAAATCCAATGTCGCAAAAACAATGTAAGAAGGGGATGAGATAGAGTGGGTGGAAAAGTTACGTTGACAACCTACTTAATGGACTTACACCCTGGTGCAAACTCCCACACATAATCGTGGGTATACCCTCCATGGAGCCCGAGTAAGTTTGGCCAACATCGATTCCAGGTACCATGAAGACTTGCCCCTCCATAGTCACCTCATGTAAATACCCTAAAGAGATAGGCCACTAATGTTACCAATTACGACAATGATGCCTGGGGAAACAGTCGACAGTCCGATCCATGCACAAAGGTAGGGTATCTAAGCCCGAAATCAACTTGAGAAGGTCCCCACAGGATTTTCTTCTCAACCGACCCCCAATAATATGCACAATCTCTACACCAAGACCAACAAATCAGGGTGAGTAACTCTTCTAGTCTTAATGTGACCTCAGGTTTGACCCTTGTGTTAGAAGGGCTTCCCAGGGCAAAATGTAGCAAGTGGATTTCACGGCTCCCTAACTCAAGATTCTAAGTTTGTTTATAGCTTTGGAAAGTTATCTTTCACACCTATTCCAAAGCCCTACAACTAATCTAATGTAGGTTTTCTACTAGAAAATATAAAAATGTCTAATCAATTTTTATAAGCCCTTTATTTTAAGGTTGTTGTTACTCAAGAGGAAAATGGCGTAGACTAAATGATGTTTTGACCGACTCTAGACAATGCAAAGAAATGAGAATGAAAATATTTCACTTAGATGAAAGCTATATTATGAGAAGGAGAAAATGTTTATCATTCCCAGATGCACAATGTCCAAAAAAATTTAAACTCGTCAATATAAAGAAATTTAAGAAATGAGCTAAAGAGATTGTATGCCAATACACGATTCTTGGACCCCAATCTGATGCAAAGCAATAAATTACAATTTTTTGTTTCAAAGATAGCTAAAAACATATTCAAAGCTTTCAAGCAGACTATAATTAGACCCAACAAATCACCCCAAAACCATATCTAAGATCTGGTCAAGAAAAACCATCAAAAAACAATTTTTTCACAATCGTCACAGGTTGTAGACTAACACAGAGCGACGATCCTTGATCATCGCAAGCTAGAGAAAAAATACAGTGCGATGATGTCGCACTGTGTCAAAAGGTAGGGTGCATCGATCCTAGATTTTCACACTGTCTCTCAAAGTAGGGTGTGACGATCAAAGGAAAAATGGAAAAAATAAAAAGAAAGAAAGTTTTTCCAGTGAATTTAAACAATCAGAGAGTCAAGTTGGATCTCCCAATGACTCAGAAAATAGAACCCAGGAAATCAAAGCAATAAATCAAGACAAACTAGGAAAACAATTTGATCCCCAGTATGGTCGCCAATTTTGTTATCGGATTAATCAATAAATGCGGACATAAATAGATCTCCCTAGTTTCACCCCGAAACTAGAACAAACCAAGACAAAATACAAAACTTTCCCTAAGTTTTAATTATCAAGCATACTAGCTAACAAGAGATAAATGACATACCTTTTAAACGTCGTTTGTCCTCTCTAGTGTCATCCTCGCTCCGTTCCAAGGATTATGAGATGTTGAACCCGTTAAAGGACACAAGCCAACGAAGTGAAAGCAACAACATATACTCAACAAAACCTATGTATGTGATCAAGGAGTCGTACAATAAAATAAGAACAATTTTATGGGAAATAAATATATTACTGTATTATAAATATGAAAATGAGAGTACAACCAGATGCCTTGATGTTGTAAGGTCCCTTCCAATAGTTCCTTTCTTCCCACACACTTCTTCTCCATGGATTCTAAGTTCAACAATCTATCTTGACAAAGCAAAGCTCAAATCTACTAAAATTACTCAATCTCACACCAAAAGATAGCCAACTCAATCCCAAGCTAAATTTCCAATCCAACTTTCTCCATGAGAGATCCTCTCCTTTTATAAGCTAAAGAGGATAAGGTGAGGAGGTTAGGATGATCCCACTAAATCAGAAAAGCGAGTAAGATCCAAACTGATCGAAGGCCACCTCACCATAGAAGCTTATTCTTCTAGAAGCATCAATAAGATGCTCGTTTTTCCCACATATGAAAATCATCGCACCGTTATAAATGAGCAGAGTTCGACAACATCGAAGGCCAAGTTTAGTACAACATGCGATGATCCAGGATCGTTGCACCCCTATAACTGGACAGGGTGCGACGATCCTCCTTATTAGGGTTTTTACAAAGGAAAATATGATTTCATCTCTCAGGAAAAAAAATTCTCCCTTCTTTCCTCAAGAATTTAGGCAACTAATCCCTCTAAAGACAACATATAGGTTTACATCATTAATGGTCATAAGGGTGATGAAAATAATGTGTAACAACCACGCTCTGTGATATCTTTACACTCAATCAAATTTGTAATCTTCATTATGGGCCACGGTAATTTCATGCTTCCTCCATACATACCCCCGATCCTCTCCATCCAACCAAACCATTCTTTTACTTAGTCAATTCTTGTGATCCCACCATGGGTCTGGAGTCAAGGTTTCACAGGATAGGAAGGCACCCCGCCATCGCGCCTCCACATCACCTGCCACCTGCCACACCAATGAACACTTACCTACCACCATATACCTGCCACCGTCATAGTACATGTCACTCTTCTGCCACGTTAGTTGACACGTGGCCTCCACGTCATGCTGATGTCATTGTATGAAAAAATTACCAAAATTTTTCCAATTTTCCAAAATTTCTCATTTTCTAATTTCCAATATGCCCAATTTCACAATTTATTTCTTCGACCGTCATTGAATCTCTGTAAATATGAAATTCGATCAATTATAGGCCTGGAAATTTCTGAATAAACCTCTGCAACAACCAATTACCCTCGTGCACGACCGATTAACAATTTTGGGCATGAAGTTTCTTCAATTCCATTAAAAAATTGGGGATTCTTACTAATTTCTCCATAACTGCCTCTGTAATTTGAAATTCAGCCATCTACATGCCCAAATTTGGGAATTTATAATCTTTGACCAAATTTCTTTAAATTCCCCATAAATTCTTCCCCAATTTCATAGGAATCCTTTTGTAAAAAAAATTGCAAACAAACTCTGAAATTAAATTTATGCAATTTTATCTTCAGTGTTCTTTCAGTTGGCTCTGATACCACTTTGTAATGTCCTCAACCACCCAGGATGGGCCACACTACGTCAAAAATCGACTTATGTCACAACTGTACTTTTTCAAATTCCCTCTGAATTATGCCCCTTATGGCTCTGATACTGTTAGTAACATTTTCAGCCACATAGCTGAGTCATGTTATCTCTATTCATAGCTCTGATATGACAGTGTAACAAACCCATCCCAATATGGACCATGCCGCCCAAAATTTTTGTCTATGATACCATTTAACTAATGGCATGCTCTGCATATGTAGCGATTATGTAAGGAAAACAACATACAGTTCATGCATAAACATGTATAGTAAAATAATACTAGCGGCTAGTGGCCTCTGAAATCTATGTTACAATGAGGCTCGAAGGCCTATATATTATTGAGAAACAATGGAAAACCCTAAACATCCAAAAACCTAACCCTAGGAGATGAAACGCCAGAATATGGGCCTCATCGGGGTAAATTGGTACATCAATTTCCCGGGGTCGTAACTTTGGCATACTATCTTCGTTTGATGCACATGATACATCGTTAGAAAGATCTATCTGAGGAATACACTGCTGACAACAAATATTGAGACCGGAATGGACTCATATTCTCTGGAGCATTGATGCCAAAAAAACGTCGTTTAGGGCCTCAAAACGGCTCCGAAAGTTTAGGACCCAAAAAACTGCTAAAAATAGTAAATTGTGCTACAATTAAGGAAACTGAAAAACTGAAAGAAACAATGGTGTGGGTCCAAGTGGAATAGGTGGGTAGCCACCAATAGCCACCTGGATCACAACTGTTGCAACTATCCTACAACCTCTCATTTCCCACAACATGTCCCACCCTAGGAAGTGTACCCCTTCTCTTCTCAACATCCCTTTGGTTGTCCCACTTCCCTTTCGGCGCTTCAACAACAAACAAGATAGAAAGTCTCGAAGCCCTATAGATATTTCCCAACGAATGGGAAAAACAATTCCTAGCAGTTCTCTCACCTAGAGAGAATGCTCATAGGCCTAATAACCCGCTTCTTCAGAATGCACATGGGACTGACAACCCAATTCTTTAGAATGCACATAGTCCTGACAAACCGCTTCTTCTTCTCAAACTAACCATATTTTTTATTGCAATCATCTCCAAGCTCTCAAAGTACAGTACCAAATATGGATGGTAGGAAGGTACCATGGCAAGAGTCAAGGTGAGAATGATGAGAGAATAATGAGAAATTACACTAAGTTCCCCACTTTTTATATGCATGTTCCCAACTCGACACTTGTCATGTTGGGAACCACATGAGCCCCACATGGTGATACATTCTGCACACTTAAGATAAATATAAATGTATCCCATGAATTATACTTTAGGAAATATTGTTTTAACATTTCCTTATCTTAAGCCCCCTTGGCTTATCCAGTCTTTCTATACTCTTATCCCCTTTTATCTTCTAGTGGATTTCTATCCCTCCATACTCTTTTATCTGGTTGGTTTGCAACAACAATTTATTTTTATTAATAATCCAAGTGTGATTACATATTACAATTATAGGCTCACTGGCCTTTTATCATCCAGGATTTCTAGCCTATTAATCACACAAGCACTCCGACCTCAAAACTTATATACAAAACAACTATGGCCCAAAGTATCCTGGCTCACTAGCCTATATGTACATTTACAGTTGGGGTTCAACCTAGGGTTATTATAGGTAGTGTAGCATGAGCTCACATTCTTGATGAGAAAAGGAAATATTTATAGCCTAAAAGTGAGAAGTGTATTTTTGTTAGTTATTCTGAAGATGTCAAAGGTTATAGACTTCTTCAACCTCATTCAAATGTAATTATTATTTGCAAAGATGTTAAATTTGATGAAAATCTCTTGGCCTGTGAGCTTAATTTGGCGTTTGTGCCTTCTTTGGTCTGCGATCCATCTTTGGTGTTTATGACTTCTTTTTTTCCTATTATGGTTTCTTCTTCTTCAGATGATGATAGTGAGGATGAAAATACACCTCTTCCTACTCACCTTCTTCCAGATGAGTCCAATGAACATGAACCTGCACCAGCACCACCACTTCCTAGATGGATTTGTTCAACACGAGAAGCAATTGGTGATCTTGTCAGTGATCCTTCATATCAGTGCCGAACTCCTTCACAGTCCAACAAGCCTCTTCTCTTTTGGATAAAGTTTCATAGACTCATGATCTAGAGACATTTGCATAAGCTTAAGGTCATCCAGATTGGGATGCAACATTGAATGAAGAGTATCACTCTTTGATGGTGAATGATACTTGGGATCTTCTACCTCTTCTAAAAGAAAGAAAACTTGTCAATTGTAAATGGGTCTATAGAACTAAGTATGTATCAGATGGAAGTGTTGAAAGACACAAGGCTCAGTTAGTTTCCAAAGGGTTATCTCAAGTTGAAGGCATTGACTATAATGAAACATTTTCCCCTATATCCAAAATGAATTACATATTCCTTATTCTAGAAAGCCTCACATAAATGGGAGGTCCATCATATGGATGTTAAATATGCCTTCTTGCATGGGGATTTGCAAGAAAAAATATACATGGAACAACCTCCTGGCTATGTCTAGAATCACTCTATGCTTTTTTTGTCACCTTAATAAATCTCTTTATAGTCTTAAGCAAGCTCCTCAAGATTGGTATTCCAAAAGGGACAACTTTCTTCTTGACACTGCATTTTCTAGATCCCATTCCAACCCCAATGTCTATACTAAGAAAGTAGGAATCCATCTCATAATCCTTGTTCTTTATGTTGATGTTCTTATCCACACTGGTAGTGACCCTAAACTGTTAAACAATGTGAAAACCATCGTTAAGAATAAAGTTGAAATGAACGACTTAAACTATTTGCACTATTTCCTTGGCCTCTAAGTATTGCAAATCAAGGAAGAAAATTTTCTTTCCCAGTCTAAGTATTCTTGTGACCTTCTTCGTCGCTTTCACATGGATGATTCAAAACCATCCCCTTCTCCCTTCTAGTATGGATTCAAACTTGTTTCCACATGTACTTCTCCTTAAGTTGATGCCACTTTGTACCATTAGTTAGTTGGTATCCTCTTATACTTGATTCATACCCATCCTAATCTTTCCTTTGCTATTGGTATTTTTTCCCAGTATATGAAAACACCCTATTAAATTCATTGGAAAGAAAATAAAAGGATACTTCGGTATGTCCAAGGTACAGTTCAGTTTGGGATGCATTACAACTCAGGGGGGACTCCTTTTTCGGTTGGTTTCATTGATTCATATTGGGTCGATGACCTTGATGATTGAAAGTCTACTACAGGTTATGTTTTCAACCTTGGTTTAGGACCTATCACTTGGGCTCATAAGAAACAACAATATATTCCTCTTTCTTCAACAGAAGTAGAGTATCGAGAAATGGTTAATTCAAGTCAATAATCCTTGGGGATTTGACAAATCCTTTCATAGTTTAGATTCTAGCAGTAGCATCCGACCACCCTCTAGTGAAAAAATCAAAGTTCCATCATGATTTCCAAAAATCTAGTTCAACATCAGCACAAAAAACACATCGAGCTACACATGCACTTCATCAGAAATCTCATTCATGATCAAGTTATTGAAGTGCTATTTTCCCCTATAGAAGATCAAGTTAAAAACATTTTCACTAAGTCTCTTATAGAAGTGAAGTTCTCCAAACTTAAATCTTTGTTAGGAGTTCAAGAATTTGTCATTAAAGGGGGAATAAGATCTAATTCCTCCTTCCTTCTCCTATTGTGTCACCTTTGTAAATCCTTCAATCCTATCCCAAGTCATTCTTAAGGGGGGGTGTTAGAATATTTATACACTTGGGAGTTAGTTAAGATCAACTTGGTCTAATGTGTCTTTAGATAAAAGTGTGTTTTTTTAGTAATCATTTATAGTTAGGTAATCTGACGGTCACAATATGTTATTGACATAGGGTGATCTGATGGTTCATATTCTCCTCGATCTTGATGGATACATTGATCCCTGGATTAACACCTGATTGGTCCATGATCTCTATTTAAAGAGCATGGAGGGTCATTTGTCAATGATTGTTTGTGAGAAACTCTCTTGTAAATATCTCTATAATATTTTTTTTTTGCATTAATAAACTGCTCCAAGTGGGCATGTTAGTTGGGGCCATGGATGTTTCCCCATAGGGGTTTTACCATATCAAAACATTGTTGTGTTAATCTTTGATATGGTTGTGTGAGTGGTTACTAAAGGTGTTCATCCTCTATTGGAATACATGTGTTGTCAATCAACACACACACACACACACATATATGTATGTATGTATATCTATGTGTATATAGATGTATATGCATATGAATCTACATACATACATACATACATACATACATACATACATATATATATATATATATATATATATATATATATATATATATATATATATATATACAGAGAGAGAGAGAGAGAGAGAGAGAGAGAGAGACCTACATAAAAATATACATCTACACACACATATGGATACTTGAAAAAGACCATTGTAGATATTCACTACTTGGCACCAACAATTAAATCAACCCCAACGAGCAAACAAAAGTGTTGTAGACTGCTCTCAATTAATGAAACAAAGTTTGAATGAAGTTCCAAGTTCACAATGTTTGTAAATGGAATTAAAAACATACACATTGAGCTAACTATACATAGAATTATTGATGATCATACCTCAATTTTATTCGAAGTGAAAATTTACCGTTCAAAATTCTTGTCATGGTTGTGGTGAAACATTCAATCTCTGAAATTGTTGAATTCCTTGGACCCTGTGGTTGTACTCATCACCAAAGGAAGCAACCTGGTCAAACTCCACACATTTCTCAACATATTGGATACGAGCATTCTCACTGGAATTGTGTCACTAGATCAACTACTCCAATCCTCAACCATCCATGGTGTTTTTCATATGATTGAAAACAATGTGGTTGATATTTGAATCCAGGGTATGATTAGTTGAAATATCATCTGGAATGCATTAGAATTGTATGTGGAGTGTAACGTGTTGAAGAGACTCCTTGGCTTGATTGATTGTATCTAAAAGTCATAAAGATGAGGAGCAATCATTTGGATTCATTATTATTAGAGAACTATAGCATTGGATTCCTATGACCTATTGTTGATCTTTAACTGATTCTATGATCAAATCACTGCAGACTGGAAAAATGAAACTATAGCTGGGAGAGAAATCATTTTTTTCTGCCAAATTGGGAACTGTATCTTTGGATAGAGGAGAAAATAGAAATCATGAATTTGGAAAAAAATATTTCTTTCCTATGTTAATTGGCATATTTAGATGAAATGACAAGAGGAGAAAAATGTCTTGGTATCCCATCGTTTGCATACTAGTAATGGATTCGAAGTAGAAGAGTCATGTTTATAGACTAGTAATGGATTCTCAGTGGGTGAGTCATTTGACCTCCAAGAGTTTTCAAAGAGGAGGTAATTCACTAGAGGATGAAAATGAAACAGTCTTACGACTATGGTTTGATGGTGCTATATTGGATGGAGCCACGCGGAAGGTTGTGCACATAAGTCAAGTTAAGAGGGAGAGAGAGAGAGAGCATACTTGTCAATGAGGAGACAAATGTATGCACAAGTAATGAGTAGTCAGCTCAAGAAAAGAGTAAATCATCTAGAGATAACAAATAGACCCAACTATGTAGCAAGGAAAACAACTTGAATATTGAGGTGCTCTTTAGAGGTGTGTATAGTACATATGGATGCGTACGGACCATGGGAAACAGTAAACACCCCAACAAGAAAGGATTCGGCTCAGGAAAGATATATTAAGGGCCAAGGAAGGAGGAAAATGCTTAGAATGAACCTGCTATGGAAAACTATCATACCGTATTTCAAGCCCTAAGAACTAGGCTCTCTGATACCACTATTAAAATGCACAAATGGAAATAACCATGCGATTCTTTTTTCATTGATATGATACATCTATAAATACATTATCTTGACCTTTGTATTAGTCTTCCAAGAGGTATCTTGGAATCCCGATGATTATTCATATTCACTTGTGTCTTTTCATATTCGATATCAAGTGAATAATACAATAATATCATAGCCCTTATGGATTATGTTTCCAACAAACAAGACTAAAATATATTTCAAAGTAAGTTCTAATGTTGCTAGAGCAAGCCTCAAACTCACATTTAATACTTCTAAGTTTCCTTACTTCTTGGACAAGGTTCTTATTGATTTCGAGTAGTTTGAATGGAGTTTTCCTTTTCATCCAATTGTGGAGGCAAAGTATAATGATCATTCTTGAGGGATTTATACTCATCAAATAATTTATTTTTATTACCTTAAAGTAAAACAACTTCCACAGGAAGTATGGTAATAGACTCATGTAACGTATCAATTGAACTCAACTTAAAATCAAATACTAGTTTCTTACAGTGAACCAACCCACTCCTTAATCCCCACATCAACATTTTGTAGTTGGAGAAATAGTATAAAAAATGAATAAATATCAACATGATGTTAGGTATTATTTCCTTGAAAGGAAGTAACTGCATTATGATGTTTTTCATTTAAATATGCAAGGTTGTGATCTTCTCATGATGCTTCTGAATTCACAATTCTTTTTTTTCATCAAATTCAAGCATGATAAAATAAGGTTTTATGCAATAGTTAATATGGTAGGAAAAAGTGCAAAATGTTTGGGTGTTGCACATAGAGCATGAGGGCTTCCATGTAAGGAACATTGCAATAAGAAACAATATTCCAATAGAAAACTCAATATCCATCCTTAAACCAAATAATTGAAAAAAATCATATTTTGCAACAGTGAAAGATCTGCCAACAAGTTGAACAAAGAATTTATCGGACCCGAGAAGTTAACGTGACTGTTCAATTTCTGCATATGCTTCTTTTAACTCTTTTTTTTAGAGTCATGGTATTTTTTTTGTGATGTTTTTATTGGGTATTCCATAAAAAGAAGGATTGGTTGCTTTGAAATTTAATGTACGAAAATTTGCAAAATCATCAAATTATATAATTTTTTCATTTAGTATAGATATGGATATATGTTAAGCTTGGTTTTTTTTGTTTGTCTTTAATAATAAATATTATATATTTAATCCAATGATTCATAAACTTAAAAACTAGATAGTCAAAAAAAAATCTAGAAATATTAAAAAGTTCTATAAAATTATATTTTTTTTAGACTATTTTAAATGTAAAAAATTTCAAAAATTTCAACCATATTGAATTTTTTCATTGTATATTTTTTTTCCGCTCATATACCAGTTGTTGTTATGTATTCAATTGAATAAGAATGTTAATAATCAATTCCAAATAAGAAATATAATGCAAGTTGCATAATAGGAGACCAAAAATACAGAAATACAAAATATAAAAACAAGTTTTCCAGTATAAACTAGGTAAGTTGAGTGTTGTTTTAAATCAAGAATGGTATTTTGACTAGATTTTGTATATTAGTGGAAATGAGAAAAAACAAGAAATGCAATATGGTGAGTTCGTTGTTGTTTTAAATCGAGAAAGATATTGACCAGATTTGTTATATGCTAACTTAGATTAGCGACTAACAACAAATGGAAGTTATATTGATAGGTTGCATTCATTGTTTACGCAGTAGGACAAATGGAAATCATAATGATACGTAGTCATTGTTTACTTTACTTTGAAATTTAATATGAATTTCTATTAAATAACGTATAATCAATAGTTCAGTCCCCGAGGTGTACGACAGTCGGTGACAGAGTGTGTTGTTAAGGCACTCTGTGATGTTAAAATCACCGGTTCGAAACTTGTGGGGACAAAAAATCCATCCATGTTAAGGGTTGGTGTGGCTCGGGCCATGTACGATCCCTTGGTGATTTTGACGAATTAGATGCCCCTGAGTCGCGGTTTCTCAAGCCACAGGCTAGTCCCTCAGGTCACAGACAAACTAGCAAACACAAAAAAAAACATATAATCAATAGTTCCAAATGTGAAAAGGTTTTATGTTTAACCCTATTCATATATGTTTCGGTCGGTGTAACCTCCTGGTGGTTAGGATTCTCATAGGAAGACGAATGTCAACACCTGGTAAGAGTTAGACAATTTCTTTTTTTGGTTGGTCAGGCCATGTTGGTTTTGAATATTTAGGTTTTCTTGATAGGGTTCCAGAATCAGGGTTTCGATAAGTGGGTTTTCATTATTGGCGGGTGTTCCTAAATTTTGCAATTGCAAATTTGTCATTATTGCGGATATGTTGTACAAACTACATCATATAGTGAAGGGCTTGCAAATCAATAGTGTTAGCACCCATATTGTTTTTAGTGCCTGGCCATCATCCAAGATCTCCAAGGGTCGGTTTCAAAAGGAATATTTATCATTTATTATCTTCATTTCCATTTGCAATTGTGTGCTGCAAACTTGACAGTGCAATGCAAACTCAACTGTGCGCTACAAAATTCATTGTGCGCTGCAAACTTCACTGCGTGATGCAAACTTCATTGTGTGTTTCAAACTTCACTGTGCACTGAAAACTCAACTGTGTGTTGCAAACTTCATTGTGTGCTACAAACTGCAGTGTGCGCTGCAAACTCTATTGCACACTGCAAACTCAACTATGCGCTGCAAACTCAACTGGTACACAGAAAAATTGTATTTTCATCATAACTTTTAAATGTTGATCTACGTTCTTATGAAATTTGGTGTGGAGAATAACCATATTAACATTGACTTGCTGACCAAAAATCAGCCTGGCCCAGTTTGTATTTTGGGAGAAAAGTTGAAAACATCACCTACAGGAAAGTTTGCATTGAATCCTGAAATTGCGCTACAAACTCTAACAATCTGATAAATCCGAGTTGTAGGAGGGTTTCCACTTGTCTAAGGAGGTTTGAATGGGTTCTCATAGATCAGTTAGACACCAAGGGACACTTGTACCTAAGATTCAGCTCCACTAAATCTCCATGCAATAAGTAGGCTGCAGTTGCATTTATTCTAAAAGACAGTTTTCAGGAATCAAGGAATTAGTTGGATTTTATGTTTTCCACATATCTTTAAGGAATAGAATCCAATGCATGGAGTAGGTTGCGACCTCCTAGAGATATTATTGATGTAATTTTCTATTTAATGAGTGAGAAGACTCTAAATAGAGACTAGAGAGAGTTAGGGGAGAGCTTGAGGTAGTTTAGTTGTGTATGTTGATTTGTAAGCATGTTGGGCATATCCGAATGTAACATTTCTACCATTAGAGATTCATGAGAGTTGTTACTATCAGATTGTGTTTTCTTTGTTTTTCATTTTACATTTTCATCTTGCTTGAATGAATTTAATACATGGAGGATCAATGGTTGTTCATGGTTAGGTGATTCATGAGATGCAAAGGATTTGCAGTGATTTCCTTCTTTCATGATTTATGTTCAAGTATTATTTTTATTCATTTTGCAAAGAGGATCGTTGCTTGATGAATATTTTTTCTTAGTGTTATCTATTTCATTCTTCTGTTCATCATTATATATCCCTTTTGTCTGGTAGTAAGCTTGATTTCCTTTGATTTGTAGATTGTTATGACTTCATGCCTAATGGAATGTCTCTGCAGACAGTCTATTGCTCTCTTTATTGATCTTTCTTTCTAATCCACCAACCATAAAATTGATTTCATTATTCAAATTCTGATGGGTATTAGGCTTGTTCTTAAAGTAGTATAAGAACAACTTCTAGTGCTAACATTTTTGTCGCCGTTGTCGAGGACGAAGTTGAAGATTTTCCCTGGGAGAACGACAAAGCTTAGATCAAGTCTTTGATGGTGAACAAAGGTTGTTGACAGAGTACAGACTGCATCATTCACCTGACGACTCCATGAAGGACAGATCCAGTGGTGACTCCACCATTTCATAATGTCAAAGGCATTTGCTGATGTTTTGGCTTGGAAGTTTGCACCTCTTAAATTTTATGTAGTTCATGGTTTCCCACATCTAGTACCTCATATATCAGAATGGGGAGATTTTCTACCGGTATTCAAAGAACGGAAGGAGGATAATCCTACACATCACCTCATTATGTTTCATCAATGTATGGATCAATTAGATATACATCATGAGGATGTGCTCATGAGGATGTGCTCATGAAAATGTTCATGTATTCACTAGAAGGAGATGCTCGAGGATGGTATAGATCTCTTCCTCCCTCAATTATTTCATCATTACAAGATTTTCATACCGTGTTTCATCATTATTTCAAACGATTTTATCCAACTAGTCTTCTTTTTGAAAACTATTGTAAAGAATTTGAATTCTACATCCAACATTCATTTAATAATTCTTCTGGTTATAAGGATGACGTAGAAAAAAACTTTTGAGCATGTGGAGGAGGAATCATCCACATGTAAAACCTTCTCTAGTTATTTAGTTTCGAAAGAAGATTCTATTGATTGTTTTAATGATAAGGATGGTGGTGATAGAAACACTGTAGACACATTTGTCCTTGACCCGAATGTCTCTAGCAGTTTTGAGGCTGCTCCAAATTTTCATGAAGAACAAGTTATTTCTTTTAAGTATTCATATGTCAAAGAACTAATGTACACATCATCATATCATAGCTATGAAAATGATGTTTTTCATGAAGAAATAGTTGCAGAAGAAGATTTTCCTCGGGTCTTTCAAGAGGTTTCATACGAAGTGTTTACACCTATGATTGAAGAGAAGGATGATAAATAGGTCCCTAAGTTTGTGTGTGTTCAAAGTTTACCTGTTTATGATAAATTTGAAAATATACTTACTCTTGTAAAATATTATGAAGACAAACTTCATTTTCATCCTTCACTTGAAATATTTGACAACGATGGAAATATATTGTAGCAGTATTTTGTTTTTCAGAATAGGAGAGATCATAATGTTATTCACATAGCAGATTCGGTACAGTGGAAGCCTTGTCCTTTGGATCAGCCCAAAAATTTTTGGCATGAGTTTCATGATCCCATAGCCGATTGAATGGAGTCTCTATTTTCAAAAGCTTCACACACTGACAATTTGGCCATGGTGTTTATTTGATGTTGTAAGTATGAGTTGCCTAAGAATTTTTTGTTGCATATACATTAAATTATTTTTTTGTTTTTTCAGACAACTACAAGCATAAAACCATGCTTCTATCAGTTGCTTGATTGGCTATTTTGGAAATTTGTATATACATGGGCAAAGTGGTTCTTCATTTGGTTAGTATAGGAATTGTAAATAAATAAGCTTGATGTTTCAAGCATTTCCATCAATTTACACAGTGTGGCCATATTATAGTTTGAGGTTTGTTTCCAGTGTGTGAATGTTTTAATTTCCAATAAAGAGCAGAAGTATACTTCATGCAGGAACAATTCACAGTTTGTCAGGTCGACTGTAGAGCATGATGGGAAGCTACAAGTTTCATATTTTCAAAATGGATAAGGCACTGGAACTACAAGTTCTTGGTAGCTCACAGGGAGCATTCCATTCCTGAGTAGGAGCCAATGTTAGCACCCATATTTTCTTTTTAGTGCCTGGCCATCATCCAACATCTCCAAGGATCGGTTTCAAAAGGAAGCTTTATCATTTCTTATCTTCATTTCCATTTGCAAATGTGCACTGCAAACTTGACTGTGCGCTGCAAACTCAATTGTGCGCTGCAAACTTCACTGCACGCTACAAACTTCATTATGCACTGCAAACTTCATTGTGCGCTACAAACTCAATTGCGCGCTGCAAACTCTACTGTGCACTGCAAACTCAACGATGTGCTGCAAACTCAACTTGCACATAGAAAACTCGTATTTCCATCATAAATTTTAAATTCCGATCTGGGTTCTTCTAAAATTTGGTGTGGAGAAGCACCATATTAACATTGACGTTTTGACCAAAAAACAGCCTTACCCAGTTTGTATTTTGGGAGAAATGTTGAAATTATCACCTACAAGAAAGTTTGCAGCGAATCTTGAAGATGCGTTGCAAACTCTAACAGTCTAATAAATCTGAGCTATAGGAGGGCTGCCACTTGTATTAGAAGGTTCAAATGGGTTCTTAGAGATCAGTTAGACACCAAGGGACACTTGTACCTAAGATTTAGTTCCACTAAATCTCCATGCAATGAGCTGGCTGCAGTTGCATTTATTCTAAAAGACAGTTTCTAGGAATCAAGGAATTAGTTGAATTTTATGTTTTCCGCATATCTCTAAGGCATAGAATCCAATGCATGGAGTAGGTTGTGACCTCCTAGAGATATTGTTGATGTAATTTTCTATTTAATGAGTGAGAGGACTCTAAATAGAGACTGGAGAGAGTTAGGGGAGAGCTTGAGGCAATTTAGTTGTGTATGTTGATTTGTAATCATGTTGGGCATATCAAAATGTAACCTTTATGCCATTAGAGATTCATGAGAGATGTTACTATCATATTGTGTTTTCTCTATTTTGCATTTTACATTTTCATCTTGCTTGAATGAATTTAAGGCATTGAGGTTCAATAAATGTTGATGGTTAGGAGATTCATGAGTTGCAAAGGATTTGCAGTGATTGCCTTCTTTCGTGATTTATGTCCAAGTATTTTTTTTATTCATTTTGCAAAGAGGATCATTGCTTGATGAATATTTATTCTTAGTGTTATCTACTTCATTCTTTTGTTCATCATTATATAGCCCTTTTGTCTGGTAGGCATATTCTCTGCAGACAATTTGTTGCTTTATTTCTTGCTCTTTCTTTCTAATCCACCAACCATAAAATTGATTTAATTATTCAAATTATGATGGGTATTAGGCTTGTTCTTAAAGAAGTCTAAGAAAAACTTCTAATGCTAACATATAGTAGTATAGAGAAGGAGTCATCGTACAAAAAATAATCCACCATTTGTCGTATGAAGGAAGAAAGGCATCAAATGAAAATTGAGTTACCTCATGCTAAAATATGAAATTATGAGTTGATCCTTGGGACTTGGGAGTGAGTTGTTTCTCATAAGAAATATAGTCGTCAAATTTGTAAGAAGAAATCATTTTTTAGGAAGAAATATGCAGAGAGCCATCCTAGTTTTTTGTGTTATATAAGAGCTAGCATGTCAAAGCACAAGGTGCTCCTCACCTCAGAACCAAAGCCTTCTCACATCGTAAGGCACTGAATATCGAACATCGTCGAACTAATGCAGCTTCTTTAGATGCAGTAAGGAAACTCCTCACCACGTCATACGCGAGAAGGAACCTCAAGGGTGTAACTCTTCAGGAGCACAACAAAAGATCTTCCAAGAACCAGATCTCCAATTTTAAGTAAGCCTTTACCTTTGTCCACCAAAATATTCTGTGGCTTTAAATCCTTGAAGAAAATCACACCCATTTGAAGTCTAATTGTAGAGAAACATGTATCAATATTTAATTTTCTTAGTAATTTAAACTCAAAGAACATCATAGCTTTATATGCTTAAATTGACAACATATGGTTCCTAACGATGTGTTATGTTATAAGATACTGTAAATGAACCCAAACGGGAAGTTGAAACTATAATTTGAACATAAGAATCACCTGTGAATAACTCCATGGCTGTGAAAATGAGCTAATCCTTGGCATAGTTGATACATGAAACTCTGCACACCGAAAACTGCATGCAGAAATCATATCCCTTCCTTTGAAAAATTGTCAATACAATGCAATATTAAGAATGAAAACACACACAAACTAAGTGAAAAAAAACACCTGAATAGTTTTCGGTGGTAGAGTAGCAGCATTGACACTTTGTCTATGAATTTGTTTAGATCTGTGTCCAAATACTCAAATACCAGGAAACGAAGTCATTTTCCATTCTTCACCACATGATCCACACAAAGCAACTTGAGAAATTCTAGTCCAGGCGTTTACTAAACTAAACAAATAGAATTATATTGTAATTTATCTCCGAAAGCACATTCCTGCTTAGTGATGGGATGTTAAAGATAATATAACATTTAGAGGAAATTTGTTAATTACAGTGATAATAGTTTTCAGGATCATGGCATTTAAAATTAGAGATCAAACACATGCTATTTTATGTAACAAATATGGAAAACACTAAAACGCAATAGCTATATCCCCCTTTCGGATTATTCTATTCAACTGAATTTTAGTCAGACATTTTAAATGCCAAGGATACAATGGAAAATGCATTGCTCTCCTTAGGATTGATGAGTCAAAAGGGATGGCTAGATTTTATGAACATATTGACTTGTTTTCCAGACAAAATAATACCTAAGATATTTCTAATATCTCAAAAAACACATGATAGTCATAGTTTTATTGATTGAAGTCCTACATAATGGAACCAAAGCTTAGATAAAAAAACACTAATAAAGTAAAAATAAAATGTAAAATACACATCTTCCCGTAGAGACAGAACATAGAGTCCCCCACCCTAAATCCATAGTGCAATCAACATGAGGAACATGGATGATTTTAGGGGCTAAATTTCGCTCATGGGCTAATTTTCCATGGTTTTTCCAAAAATGAGATTCGCTATTTTAAAAATGATTCGCCCAAATTCTATAGGATAAAATGATTTTACCTTAAAAATCGCCGAACTTTTATAAAAACTATATAAAATAATTAGAAATTTGAATATTTTTACAAAAATATCGCCAAACATTTATAGTCGACATATGAAGGATTAGTAAGATTCTCCAAGCTTTCTACATTTTAAAATAAATTTCCATCCTTAAAATCATCCTTGATGAGGAATGAAGCAAGCAAGAATAATGAAGGAGAGACAATTTTGATTCCCATCAGGAATAGACAAGATAATAATAGTGACATACACATTGATTCCATGAACATGGTGAATGCAATGGATGGGCTTAGATGGAACTACCATAAAGTAGTTGTAGGCCAATCCATACCAGTCTACAACATTGCTTGTCACATTAAAAGATACTAGCCAAGAAACTCTCATGATCAAATAGAATGAAGCGAAGCATTTGGCCCTTTATTCAAATATGTCCTAGTAGTTTCAATCATTTGCAACTAACCATTTATGAATGGCTTCCGTGGATTGCTTTTGCAACTTGAATCGGGAAAATAAACGCCAGTCCTCTCGCAGCGACATCTGAATGGGAAATATTTTTTTTGTTCGAGTTGAGAGAAGGCTTGTAGTGAGAGGAAAGGGAGGACGATGCATCTACTATGATTGATGAGAAGTACAAAAACCAGGGTCACTAAATTACACAGGTTCGTGAGCGAGTCGATTGAAGTATGATTCAATTCACCAGAGTACATGGACCACATTTCCATAGAGTAGATAGGTAAAAGAGGTATGCGTGTTTGATTCTTAGAAGTGATATAGTCATGAAGCAACAATGAGCCATTGCATGCAAGGTTGACACATCATCAAAAGGAAAGTGCAAACCTTTACACATTAAGGCAACGTTGTAACAAAAACTTCCCTTAACATAAAATGTTTAATAACTAATGCTAAGTCCGGAGATAACATTAGTTCATTGAACAGAGATACCTGGAAATTCTTTGAAATTTATCCAAAGTCCATTTCATTTCGCCTCGTTATGAGGCCAAATAAGAGGAATAATTTGTTTATTGGTTGATAAAAATTCATGAGTAGATTTTATAGATAGATTTAAAAACATTCTCCATATTTTAAAGCAAAACTTAGAATAAAAACGTAATTAGTTTCTCGATTCTTGTATACGAAGCTTAAAATTTCAGCAAAATTATTACAATAGTCCATACAACCTAAGGACAGGGACTAATAAATTAATAATTCACACTATGATAGTTCACATGATAATTGAAAATGATGCGTTAAATATATAAGAATGAGGTTTAGATTCACTCCCCCTAAACTCATAAAATGTGAGATCATCAAACTCAACTACCACTGATTGGTGTTACCAATGTAGGTTATAACAATCAACTAAAAATAGCCACAAATAACTTTAATAACTACTAAATATAAAAATGAACTTAACAAATTTGATGATAGTTAAACTTTTAACTTTATTAAATGTTCCCAAGAGCATAAATGAGTTCTCGAAATTAAGATAATTAAATACGAATAAAAGTGTTGTAGTCCACTTGCCATATCAAACTCTTGACTATCCAACTTGAACACATCCCCAAATGATGATATATCAATAAAAGAAAAATTACCTCCATGACGTTATAAAAGACGGGCACAAGAGAGAATAATCGTATCTTAAACTCTAGCAAAGGTACCTTGTTAGTATTCTTAGTTTGTAATTCCTTCCATTTCAATTTTGAATTATGAGATTGCATTAAGTTAATTTAGATTTATTTTATTTTTGGATATATTATTTGTGTTGATATGAATCAATTTTTTTTAGGTATAAATTTTTATTAGAGTGAAAAGTTTGAGGAAATGTTTGCACTTCATGAAATTTGATCTCTTTCAATGCTTGATAGATCCAATGTTCATGTGGATTTAGGTTGGTTTTAGTTGCAAGTCGTCACATATATCTAAGCAAACAAAATGGTGGACTTTAAATTATAACTGAGAACTTCTTTCACAACATTATAATACAATTTTGAAGATGTTTTGCACTATATTATTGTTAAAGTCATTTCACTCAATAATTTGCACAATCTCTGTGTTGAAATCAATGCACTGAATCAATTTTTTCTTTATCATTTCTTAAATCAATGCACTAAATCATTTTGTAATGTATCATCACTAAAATCAATGCAACCTATTATTTTTAGATTATATAGTTGTTGATATCAATACAACTACTTCATTTCTCTTAGACATATTTCACACAGCAAATATTGTATTAGTGTTAATATCAATGGACTATAATGTTATTGAAATCAATACATTGAAACAATTTTCTCTTTCTTTAAAAAATATTCATTCTTAAAATTCCATTGATTTGCTAATTTATATTTCTTTGTATTTTATCAATTTCAATCATACAACTCACTCCACCTAAACAATAAACTCTCATTGAAATTTCTAAGATTTTGAGGATATCAGAATTACAATTTGTAATGAAGTAATCATAATTCCCAAAAATACCTATATTTCATAATTGGAATTGTTAATACTCGAAATTTTAAAGAATTACAACTCCCAATGCTCGAAATTTTAAAGAATTACAACTCCCAATATAAAGTTAAGTAGATACTCGAAATTTTAAAGAATTACAACTCCCGATGCTCGAAATTTTAAAGAATTACAACTCCCATTATAAAGTTAAGTAGATAACTTACAATTTGTATGTGTTTAAATATCTATTGAAAGTAAATTGTGTTCTTCATAATAAGAAAAATGAAAACTGAAATATTAAAATAATATCCAAGTGAATAAAATCTTTGTGTAAACAAGATATTGGTTAATCTTAACACTTTACTGCATTGCAACATGGGTGAATATAATTTACTTTTTATTATAATTTAAATTAATCATATTCCTCCTCTATCCTCTCCACTCCTCCTTTATCATTTCCTATCTATTCCTTTTATCATTTATTTTTCATCTCTTTGATTTTCCTCCCTCATGGTGAGAAAGGATTCAACATAAGAGCATACGATTATCATTTTAGACTAGGCTAAAGAAATATTTGAGGGAGTTTGGCACTTTATTATCTATGTCAATTTACTATAAAAACTATATTTCGAAGCAATATATATGTTACATGGAGCATTAAGAAGTGAGATTTTGTTTTCTGTTAATGGATTACCTATATCTTATTTTTTGAAAATATTAATGAAAGTTAATAATGTTTATAGTTAATATTTTTTTTTCTAGGTTTCTTAAATTAATGTATTGAATCAATTTGTATTGTATCATCACTTAAATCAATATAATTTTTTTTTGTGTGTGTTTTTATCATTATCAATATCAATGTAATTATTTGATTTTTTTTAGGCATATTTCACTTAAAAAATGTAATGTATGGGTGCTAAAATTAGTGGAATATATTGCCATTGAAATTAGTGCATTGGAACGATTTCTTCTTTTGTTATAAAAAGTCCATACTTAAACCTTGGTTGATATCTACAAATATATCTTTCTTTATTTTTTATCCATTTCAAAATATGTCTCACTCTAACGCTAAAATTTGGTCCTCGCCCTTGTCTGACAAACAAAAATTCATAATGTTCCAATATTTTTATTGTCAGGATTTAATTTATGTTCACATAAATCAATAGCTCGTCAATTTTAGTTTCACAAGAATTTATAGATTGTAGATTTAAAAAATAGGATATTGATTATTGATTATCAATAGGCAATCTTCCCTTTGGTCCTTTATCTTATCAATACCATTTGTGTTTTCCTTAAACCTCTTGGGGACATAAACTATTAGACTAATTGGTTGTTACTTATGTAAATGTGGCATTGTTCAAACCTCCCCATTATGGAGGAAGAATTGCCTACTTTTTGTCTCCTCTTTCTCCCAAGTATATACTCAAATTTGAATTATACCAATTGATAAATAAATATTGGGATTTGATCTAGAAATTAGAGTGCCTAATTTGTTAGATATCTAATCCTAGGGATTATGACAATTTCTAAATATTATTATTATTCATTTAGGAGAAGTATGAAGAGTCATGGGTGAATAGGAATACTCATCAGATCTCTTGGAAGATGAAACCAAAGGTCATATCTCAATGTATTTAGATGTGTCTAACATTAATAAAATTAATTAAAGCATGTAGTTATTTAAGGTCTATCAATGATATCATAGCCTTGGTGGTTTTAGATAACTCCATGATCGAGCATTGGTGTTTTTAGATAACTCTGTGATCTTGCATGCTTGTTACTTCCTCTTTCAACAATTTTTTTCATACTCTTTGGAATTTTTTCCCTTCTATTTTCCCTAATCCAATTTCCTATGTGGTTCCAAAGAACCCTAATCCACCTTCTTTTCAACTTTCCCTACATTGAAATCATCCCCATTTGAAGGGCCAAACATGTTCCCCTCGTACGAAAATCCCCACACATCGTTCACAAGTGATTATTGTTGGCCTTTTCTATTGTCTCTAGTCTTATCACCTCTCAATGGATATTCATCATTTCCTTTGTCAGATTTCTTCCCTTAGGTGTAATTTCTGAGTTTTTGTTGCAGCACAAGACTACAAATGGAGAACCCCAATTTTTCCTACAAAATATTTTAGGTCCGAGGACTATTATACATGTGAGAATGAGAGTATGATGAATTGGATTATGTTGGCTCTAGAAATATGGGAGAAAAACATGGTTTATGGTAGTGATTTGTAGGAACTAGGAGGGAAAACCCTAAACCCAATCCATCTATCACACATCCAATTATCCCTTGCTTCATGGAAACCATAATATACTAAATTAATGTGTGCCATTGGAGAAACAACAATGTGTTCCCTTGCTTCATGGAAACCATAATATACTAAATTAATGTGTGCCATTGGAGAAACAACAATGTGTTGGAGAAGACAAAACAATGGTGCTTCCATGATTTGTTGGAGATGAAAAAATGGTGATGCAACCAATGGGAGAAAAACTAACGCATCAAATCCGTTATCATGGTATACACATTGAATTTGGTTGACATAAACGTTCTACCTCTGCATGTTGTCAAAGACTCTAGAGTTATTATTCCTCCATGTATGGTCTCGCCAACTAGATCGTGTGCATATATCCACTTGTCTTCACACTAAATACATTGATATCCTTCACTAATTTTCTTATAATAATAACCACAATGGTATGGTCCCCAATGGCTATTAATCCCAACCAAAATTTCCTATTTTCTTATAATAATAACCACAATGGTATGGTCCCCAATGGCTATTAATCCCAACCAAAATTTCCTTACACATCAATGAGAAAATTCCCCTTTATTGTGACAGTATAAATGTTCTTATAACTTCCTTTTAAACCTGTTGAACTGGCATTTTTTCATCGATATACGTAATCCCCAAGACTGTGAGAAAACCCAGTTGTATTATCAAACATAAATTTCATGTGTGATGGTGGATTGCATATTGGATTATTATATATGGAGATTATCATATTTGTTTTACAAAGTTTAAGAAAATGTGTTGGATTGGAATTTGGCAATGACAGTTAAAAATGCTTGTTAATTATCTTCATAGTTGTAAATTTTGTGTTAAAACGCAACACGGATGATCAATGTGTGAATTCATACACATGTTGTATATGTATTACAACTATCAGATTAAAGGAATTGATGATTCTAGAATTGAGTGGTAGCACAAGATCCACGGATTGAAGGCATTGTTTATATTTTTGAAGTGATTTTGTTTATGAAAATGTATTGTCTTATCTCAATTGTTGGTGTGGTGTTCGGTGACAAAGAAAAATATCTAGAACGGTCAAGAAATATTGAGAATACTCTTATATTCAATGATATTTGGGATGGAATTTGGGATGGAGATATTTCACTTATAGAATCTACAATATTTAAAGAGATTACAATATGGATGAATAAAGATAAAGAACACACATGGCTTTATTGCTACTTCTATAAGTGAAGAGGTGAGTTTTCACATCAGATCTATTAAATATTCTTGGGGTTATTTGAAGAATGATAAATATTTGTATGAGTCACATGATTTAGAATTACAACTAACTCAATTGTAGTTGAAGCTATTCAACTTACAGTTGAAGGAAAATAATCCCATGGATTTAACATCTGAAATTAAATCCAACATGCATGACATTGATGATGATGGCATGGATATATAAATTTCTCTCATGGCCTTCACGGAGGCTCTTTACCCCACATATTATCACTATCTTGAATCACTTCAAAATAGTGGTCAATTGAAGTCCCTCAATTTTGACTCATTGGTGGAGAAAATTATAGAATGCGAGAAAGATTTTAGGAAGAAGACAATTCAACCCACTGGGGAGACTGCGTGCTTTTGTTAAAAAGGCAAGAATCAATCACATTATTCTTCTAGAGGAGAAGGTAGTAAGAAGGACGTTGAAAGAACTATGTCAGAGGTAGGGGGTAGGCATAATCAAGGTGAGAGATTTGATCTTCACTATGTTTGTTGTGGAAAGAATAGACATGATGCAAAGACATGTAGGATCCCATGGGAGAAGATCAAAGAAAAGAAGGAAAAGGAAAATCTATTGAATCCACTCATTTTTTAATTTCTCATTGCAATAATGGCATAAATGAAGATTTTTTCAAAACTTCATTTGCTTCTTGGAGAGATGCATGGTTGCTTGACATTGGTGCTACTTGCCACATGAATTTTCAAAGAGACTTGTTTGAAGAATTGAATGAAAATGTAGAGTGGGCAGTAAACTTTGCAAATAGATCAAGTCTCAAACCTACAAGAATTGGCACCATTGGGCTCAAATTGCTTGGATTCCTGGATTTTCTTTTGCACGATGTTCTCTATCTTTTGAAGTTGTGGAGGAACTTCTTGTCTCTTGTGCACAATCAACAGAAAGGCCATAATATTCACATGTACTTTGATGGAAAATTTGAAACAAGAAGATATTATGACAACATGGTCATCATGATAGGATGGGAGGATGAGAGATTGTTGAGGATGAAAGGGACGTCTGCACGAGCACAAAAGTTTTCATACCTCTCTCACCATGATGAAGGTATTTTTCATCCAGTCTCTTGCGGCATGCTAGATTTGGATGCATCAATTATCATATTCTTTGTTTGTTGAAGAAAAAATATGTTTATGGTTTTCCTACCATTCCAAGGAATTTGAAGCAATATGATGCATGTATCCTTGGTAAAAATAGCAAGCATCCTTTTTATGATTCCACTTCAAGAGAATGTAGAAATATAGAGTTGATACACTCTTATTTGTGTGGCCCCATTCTTGTTTTATATGCTTTTGGTAATAAATAAATCATGATTTATTTATGATTACACCAAGATGTGGTGGTTTTATTTGTTGAAACATAAATCTTAAGCATTTGAAACTTTAAAAAAAATTCATGTATGGATTGAAAATGAAGCACAATCTCGTATTGGCACTCTTCATACTGAAATTAAAAGTGATTATACTTCTAATGAGTTTGGAATATAACTTCACCAACATGGGATTAATAATCAAACCACTACTCCATACTATCCTCAATAGAATGGTGTAGTAGAAAGAATGAACGAGAAACACTTGAATGTGGTACATTCCATGCTATTTTCCAAGAATGTGAAGTTGATATTTTGGGGTGATGTAGTTATTTGTGTAGTGTGTTATGTCTCAAGTCCCTTAGGTTGCATATATGGAGTGTCGAGAGACTACATGACCAACAATGTCTTTTTTCACAGATGGATACCCTTCTCACCACCATAGATGGTCGCAAATTTCCAGATGGCATCCACCACATCAAATGGCTTCCAGATTGAAATGGGCCTTGCTCCATGAGGTACAAGTCAGTACTATGGTGAGAATAATTTCAATATTTAAGCCATTTGAGTATGTTCTATCTTATATTTCTCTAGATTTCATGATATATGCTTGGACATTATGCCTTTTTCCATGCTTCACCTTGGTGGTTGACATTGTGACCTAGTAAGTGGTCTTCCTTGTGGATGGGTTTTCTACTAAGAACTCCCTTGAAGAGCCATTGTATTTTTCCCAACCACACTTACCACTTTCCATCACTATTTCCCCCGCATTTTCTTATCTCTTGGGATTTTAGGGTGTATTGACCCAAGAAGGGGTTGTCCCTCATTCTATGGGAAGAAGGGGATGAAGGTCTGGAGGGATTGATGTTGGGTAAAAGGTAAAATCCTATGTATGAACCTTCTAGATGCTTCTCCCAAGGATCACCAAGAAAGCAATGAAATTATTATCTTTGAGTAAAGGGGGACCCACAATAAAATATGACTTAAAAATTCATAAAAGGTTAGTTGGAGGATAGGAGGTCTCATCACAAGTCAACCTATCATGTCCATGAATATCTAGTGGTATGAAATTACCATCATCTAGTCACCAAGTCATGGTAATGGCTCTCAATTGCATGGATGGGAGAAAAGTGGGTCTCATCACGAGCCAAAATTCTCATTTCCACCAGGTGTTTGTCGGTGGCATTTCCATTATCTGGACACCACACCAAGGAAGTGGCCTTAAACATTTCCTTAAAATTATGAAAGAACAAAATAATGGAAAAGAATGGGATTGGAAAAAGTTCATTTGTGGATGAAGGTACCACACACCCTCTACAAAGGCACCCATGAATGAGACACTACAACCTCTTGTATGTCATGAGCCCTATGCCCATTGAGTATTGACCCCAACCACCTCACCCACTTTACATGGATTAGAGAGGGATATCTTGGAAACTTTCCTTGACCTAGGGAAAGATCTACTCAATAGGACATCTCATAAACCCTCCCATATTCAGGCTTGACAAGTCGCGTAATGTCTTTGAGTAATTAACTGTTTGATATAGTAATCTTTGATGCACATGATTAGGTGGCTCATTTATTGATTGGATTCACCTATCATGATGTTATGACTCGATATCCTTGGAGGGAATGCTTATTTGTCTTTGCAGGACCTAGTTGGTGGACAATTTTGGAAGAACAAGCCTAGCTTGGGCTTCCATGGAGCTTGAATCCTATAGGTGGATGCCAAGGTTCCGCATGCCAAATGAGGAAGATAAAGATTGAAAGACCTTGAAGATGACTTGGATGATGTATCCTATCCCCCACATGCCAAACGTTTTTCCTAGGAGAGGCAAAACATCACTCCTAGAGTCATGACGTCACCTAGGGGGTTAGGGCTTGGTAGTGAGGTGGCATACATTGGCACTTGGACATTTTGAAGGGGCTTGAGAATTCATCATGAAGGAAGTTGTTGGATGCTTGAATTTTGGCTTTGGGAAGCCTCTCTACTCTTCTCCATCACCAACGACCTCCTCCAAATGCCAAAGCGTCCCCTAAAGGGGTGATTTCCTACTAAAATTAGGGTTTTTCTTATGTGCAAAAGTGAAATTTTAATGAATTGTTTAATATTACTTTGTTAATGGGGAAAGATTAGGTTTGTTGACCCCTATTATTGTGGTTTACCCCTAAATATGTGGACAAGTCACCTTGGTGACATTTTGTATAAATAAGAGATCATAAGATCTCATTTTAACATAACTCTCCCTCTTGTGAGAAGACATTGGTCTGAAATTTTCGCTACCTTCGGAAAATTTGTCTCTCTTGGCTCTTGTTTATGGTTATCTCTTGATATTATAGTTGATGGAAGTGATGTGCTCGCCTTGGAAGGCTTATCTCTTGCTATTGTGGTGGATTATCTTGGCATTTTCCCTTGAATTGGTATGGTGATCTAAAAATGAAGAAGACTTGAAACTTGAATAAATATTGCAAGTGAAATGTTATGTGTTTTAAAGCAACCGGAACAATTTGCAACACATAATAAAGGATTATTATGTAAAGATACACATAGACAGCAGCATAAAACATTGAACATCAGCACATAAACACAACAACTTGATAAAGGAGTTCACCCCACTCCGGGCTACATCTCCTGGTCCAGCTTCCAATGGATCATTATTATTAAATTGCTCAA
>ML826050.1:0-15646 GCA_009831015.1 Picea engelmannii | reverse complement strand
GAAGGAGTTTTACCATGCCCATGGGGAAGATGTTTCGAACTTGAAGAAGAAGAAGAAGATGAGGATGATGGAGGAGGAGAGGGTGGTGGAGAAGCACCATTCCCTCCATCTCTGCCTAGAGTCTTGTCACCACCGCCTCCCTTGTGCATTGAAGGGTTAGAGCCTTCACCCTGTGACATCACGGTTCGTTCCATTATGACTTTCATCATATATCTCAATTGTATGAGAGTCTGCCTGAAGTCTGCTTCTTCATCTGGAACACGTTCAGGATCCTCTGCATGTGCCATGCTTGGTGAATGTCTCTCTGCAACTTGCGGTGAATGAAACTGCTTCCTCCTCGTCGGATAAGAACTTGGCTCCACAAGTTGACCTTCTCCTCTTGTGAGTTTCAACCTTGTGAGCATCAGAAACAAAACTTGCAAACAATCATGTCTTCAAAACCAGTGCTCTGATACCAACTTGATCTAAAAATGAAGAAGACTTGAAACTTGAATAAATATTGCAAGTGAAATGTTATGTGTTTTAAAGCAACTAGATCAATTTGCAACACATAATAAAGGATTACTTATGTAAAGATACACATAGAAAGCATCATAAAACATTGAACATCAACACATAAACACAGCAACTTGATAAAGGAGTTCACCCCACTCCGGGCTACATCTCCTGGTCCAGCTTCCAATGGATCATTATTATTAAATTGCTCAAAGTGCTCAAAAACATGCCTTACAATGTTCAAAATGACAAACCAACTGCTCCAATGGCTCTGCAGCATCCCAAAACCCCTGTCTGGGCTCTTTCGGCACCTCAATCGGTTGAAAAATGAAGAAGATAGCCTCCTTGAAGTCTTCCCCTTCAACTTTGTTGTCTCTGGTTCTACAAATCGCACCCTTGTGCTTCAAACCTGGCACACACGCTCATTTAAGCGTAAAAACTTGGCACCAGGCGCAACCGCGCCAACAGTGCAAACCGTAGGACGGTTAAGGCGCCTCCAGTCCCTAACCACCTCGGCATTCGGTCATATGGCCCATGCGACCTTGGGCTGGGCGCAAAAGTAGTTAAGCTTCTATAACCGTTGAAACCGCGCATTTTTAAACCATTAGTTAATTACAAAAACTCACGGTTATTCCAACCCCACGCATATACCAACATATAGTTTTAAACTTTGGTTTATAACATTATACAACCACACCATTCATTACATATATAATATATGGTTTTGCGCGCAGGTAGTATAAACATACGGTTATATGTTATGCTATGGAACCATGGGTCGGGGCTTTAGCCCCGGCCCGCGCCCTTTTCCACATAGCACAAAATGTAAACATAAATACATATGCATTGGATTACATAACAAGGAACATATGATGGCGTATTGGTAGGGCGGATGTTTGTGTGGTGGGAGGTCCCGGGGTCGAACCCCGTGGACTCCCATTTACATTTTATATATATCAATGTGAACCAACAGATGGGGGACACGTGGCACCCATACATTGGGCCACGTGTCTCCTTATTATTTGCCATGAAAACGGACACGTGTCAACATACCACTCGTCCACGTCAACCAATGAAAATGTGCCACGTCACCTACCTGCCATGTCATCATGATGGTACGACCCTCCACGTGGCCGTACAGACTGTACGGACAGGTACAGTCAGCATCCCAAAATTTTACTTGTTTGGCTTGGCGGACAGATCGCGATGTCTCCTCCATACGAACTCCGTTTGTGAAAGTAAATATAGCTCCGGAATCAGGAAGACGAGACAGACGCAATGGCACTGTTTTCGTCGCATTCCGAGCACTTTGAAAATTGAGCAAAATTTGATCCCCTGATCATATGGTCTTTAGTTTCATGCTATCATTTGTTTCAAGTTAAGGTTATTGTGCTAGGATATAGGTGGGAAGTATAAGGGCATACAACCCCACCATAGTCTTCATCATTTTATGCTTCATATTATTGGTTAAACAAGGGTTTTCTAAGAGAATTATAAGGGCATACACCATCTTAGCTTAAACCCTAGCTAGAGAAACTTACCTTGGGGAGTAAGAGGGTTTACACCCCCATGGAGGTAGCTTCTCTAGCTGTTTCTTTGCATGACCCCATTAACCCAACTGTTAAGAGCACTAGTCATTTATTATTGCAATGGAGATATAAAATTGTTGCCTTGTGAAACATGACTTTTGCAAATAATTAGTCTATCTCTTTTGGAAAGTTTCCATTGATCCTTTGGCTCTCTTGCCTCATTGAGGCGTCCTATTTCTCCCAATAATTTGATTTATGTACTAAATTGTTTCTTACAGACATAAGGCTGCAGAAAACCCTCACCCTAGACCACTAATATATCACAAACTAACCCTAAGAAACTCTCCAAAATTCACTCACCTAATCTACTCATTAGGGTGCACTTTTTAGGCTAATTTGGGAAACACTTTGATGGTTGATTTTATGTTGTACACCTTTGAATGCTACAACCATAAGGCTGATAACTTACTGCAGAAAATCATTTCATAACAACCCTCTTACTTGCTCTCAAAGTACTTCATAATTCATAGTCAATTGCTAGTTTTGCTTTGACATTGGTTAACTAGTCTTATGTTCACCTTATGCTGATTTAGATATCTTATTTTATGTTATACATTAGTTACTAATTGCTGTTATTAGGGACAACAATCTTCACTTTCTTTTCCACTTGATTATATTGCAACATATGCTTGTTTTTCTTGTGTCTCGGGCATGTACTCACACTTGGAGGGTCACTCAACCTACTTGGAAACCCTTGGACCGTCTCAAGACCTCATCCCAATACCTTCATAACATTTAGACTTGACTTATAGGGACTTCATCTCCATGTTCATCCGTCTTCATCCCTTTCCCCCTAGAGTCACCAGGATTCCCCCCTTGAGGTGACTACCTCGCCTCTAAAGTGACAGGGACACCTGCCTAAGGTGACAGTGGGTAGTTGACCTCTTATTTGTCACGAGCTGATGAGCTCATTTTGAAACTCATGAGCTGGTGACACCCTTTCCACTTTTATTGATGAGCTCATTTTGAAACTCATCTGGCGACTCCACCTTCCTAGAACCCTTCCTTCCCAAACCTTTTCCCCTTGGGAGGTTCAAGACTTCTAAAGTCTGCCAAAGAAGGCCTCCTCTCAAGCCTCTCATTGTTAAAACCCTTTTCTATAATACCCTTACTATTTCTCCAATGGCTCGGCCTTGGGAAAAATAACTCTACAAACCCTTTAACATGGCCAATATCCAATGTTACCATAACTCAATATGATTCTTTTGAGGTTAATGTATTATACATATTAAGAAATTAATGTAGGTTAACATATTGTAGATGTTAAAAGATTAAGGTATTTCTTATTTTTTTCATATATTATAAATAATAAGACGTCAATATATTATAAATAAGTCAATGTATTGTATATAAACAATATAAGTTAAATCTATTGTAAATAAGGTGGATAAACCAACCATTTTCATAGAACTAATGGTAATTTTTTAGTATTGCATTGCCTCCAAATAAAACTAAACCATTAACAAGCTAAATTTGATGTAATACTGTTCATTAGACACATTAGGGTGAGGGGAGTGTAAGAGATTTTTTTTTTTTAATTTAAATTTTAAAAACATTTCTTTTATATTTTATTTTTGTTGTTTCCCACTTTATTTTTTATTTATTTTTTTCAATTTTTTTTTAAATTGTTATTGGTAATACCTTTTTTTGATTTGGGCTTGATTTCAAGATTTCAGTTGCAACTGTACTAGTTGTCAAAGTCATTGTTTCAAACAAGTTGTAGCTGTAACCCTCCAACAAAGAGGGAGGGGTACTATTGGTAACACCACTTTTCAATTTGGGGATTGTTTTTACGATTTTGATTGCAACGACATCAATTGTTCAAGTTGTAATTTTAAATCCGAAAAGAAAAATGGTGAAGTTTGTAGTGTCACTTTTCGATTTGGCGATTAATTTGAAGACTTTGGTTGCAATGATATTAGTTGTTTCGAGCATGGTTTCAATCAATTTGAAATTTAGTACACTCCCCCACCCCCCCTCACCAAAATAAATAAATAAATAAAATAAAACATTGTTAATAATAACACCACTTTTTGATTCAAGGGTTGATTTTAAAGTTTCTCTTAGCAACATTCCAAGTTTTTAGGGCCATGGTTGCAAAATGTTGTAATTTAACCCCTATGAAAAGGGAGTTATTCCGGGGGCACCACTTTTTGTTTTGAGGGTTGATTTTGGTGTTTTTGACCTAAAAATATGGGGTTTTAAGGATAAAGTTATCATTGGAGATCACAATTCTCATCGAGTCAATACCTATGTTCCTAGGGTGTGTGGTATGAAATCTTAGAGAATATTTTCAATGCTTGAAGCTAGTGGAGCTTGTGCAATGCAATCTTGAGAATCTCCTTGAAGACTTATGTGATGCAAGTGGGAGATCCAAGGATGGACTCGTTAGTGTGATGCAAATAGGAGATCTAAGGGTGGAATTATTCATGTGATGCTAACTTGTCATGGAGCTTTTGGTGCAACTAGGAGAGCTTGATGAGATGCCTTACTAGGTGTTGATATCGCTAGTTAGGGTTTCTTATTGATATTGAATGCCTTGGTTAGGGTTTGGTAGCAATTAGAGTGTTCTTTCCTGGAGGATTTGAAAGGACATCTTGTACTAACTTGGGATGAACTAAAGCATTGTATCATACCTTTACTTATGCTATAATATAAAGTGTACCATTGTTTTCCAAATTTCTATGTTGCAAATCTGAAAATCAAATTTGTGATCTCATTGTTTATGAGTAGATTATTGGATGTTTCTATATGTTGATTTATTGGAATAGCTTGGCTGATATGTTGAGTGATTTAGCGTGCTAAGAAAAAATTCTAAATCACATTCAATTCTATAATAAATCTTCCATAACTAAAGTATTCAAATCTAACTGATGAAGGAGGTCGTGTCCCAAAGGCTGTCAATCTTTTCTCCTTCAAGTAGATATTTCAGTGTCCATTTTCTTGAACTTTCCTAGGGATTTGGTTGGACAAAAGTGAATTATATCGATGTTTTACTTTATATTCCAAGCTCATCCATAGGGATACAATTTCTATGTAATATATTTTGGGAACCTCAAGTAAATAGCATGAAATTTCTAAAGTGTTTTAAAGTGCATATTTTCATAAATCTCCACACATACTTCCTAGGTTAATACCATGAAATGTCTGAACATTTTTGTGTTGCCTCAAACTCCAATATCCAAAGGGACAAACCACGGTGCTACAAACATAGCCAATGCACTATTCCTAATTGGTTGGCATCACTACGTTGGTATTGGATCGAGTATAGCCATATTTTCAAATTATTGGGAATTCTTTTTTCCTTTCAAGTTTCACCAAAATATCTCCAGGAGGTAATGGTGCAGGAGGTTGAAAAGACAAAATAGATCAATGGATTACAAATCCTCTAGCCTTAGATGTCAAGTTTGAAATATGCATGAAGTAACTCAATGAAACACATGTATACTACTTGTCTTATTGGGTTCCCTTCAAAGAAATCTATGAAAGGCTAGATAAGGCCCTTAAATAAGGAAAAACTTGAGAAAATAAGGGTTTCCAAAGAAATAACTAGGATCTATGTTGGGCCTCGAGGGGTTTTGGAGGGTTGTGTATTATCAAAACCTGCCTACAAGTCCAATATATTTGTGCGAAATGGGTAATATAAGATGTGGATGGAAACGAGGCATGGAAAGTTCTTAAGCACCGAATTGGTGAAAGTCTTCCGCTTGGAAACCAAATTTGACAAGGAATTTCTCTTCAAATCCTTCTTATCACCCCTTCTCATGTCAAAGTCATTGGTACTTTTGTTGTATAGTGTGTGAAACACCATGGACATTATTGAACATTACTTATTCTAGAGAGATTTGTCTCTCTAGATCGACCTATTGTTCAATGATCATTGCTTGCGATGGTACTCCCTTTTTAAGATTGAAGGTAAACCCTTTGTTGGATATTCTTGATTCTCATCCTTGAAGCTTTTCAGAAAGGGAACTCCCTATCTTAATGACTTGTTTGGCATCTTATCATAGATTTGGCTCTCTTGAGCCAATATTGAAAGAAAGTATATCCTAGCCAACATAAATAAATTTGTTCTACACTAAATCCAAGGTCTCATTCCAATTGATCTCATGCTTAAACTCAAATTTCTAGTGCCACCATCTTGGTTACAAGACTGGAAATGGGGTAAAGCCACAAATTGTACCTTGTACTAACTTGCTATGGGATAAAAATAACTCCATTCAGATCATTTTGTTAGAGAGTTAGTTATGTTATCACACAATTTGTAGTTTGGGAAAATAAAAACCCAAGCAACAAGTGTGTGACACAACTGGGGACACATATCACCGTCATCTCAAGAGATATACCCCTTGTTTTAGTGATGGACAAGTTCAACACAAGGGAGGCTTCCCAGGTGACCCTAGGGGGATTGCAAGGGGAGAGGCCAAAAGATAAAGGAACCACCTCTATAGGTCATGATTGAAAGGTATTGAGGCTTGATGGAGAATGAGTGCAAGTTAAGGAAAACTAATGCCAATTAATAGTACCTGCAAAACAGATGTTAGACAACCCCAAACAAGACAATATGTGATGAAATAAGCTTTGAGACAAGAGAGAAATTAGAAAGAAACCTTGTTGTCCCAAAATTGCAGCATATAAAAGTGATGTATAAACAACGATATAATTATATTAAATGCAAATTATACCATCAAAATCAACAATTGATATTGGATAAGAAAGCTTATAATTAGTAGACAATTTTCCAATGCTTAAAACAAGATTTTGATGTCAAAGGAGGGTTGTAAGAGAGTGTTATAAACAAAGAATTATGACAACCCTATGGCTGTAGAAGTTTTTTTCTACAACAACAAATTCCAACCACCAAAATCAACAAGTAAACAACCCAAACAATATCCCTTCATCAATAGATTAATTATCACAACTTACAAGCAATTTTCAGCAGTAGGAAAGTCAGAAAATTGTATGAGAAAGAGTGTTTTGTTGCAAACCTAATGGTTGTAGATTAATGTTTATTACATCAGACTAACCACTTGACCAATCAAGACGACCTTGAAGAATAAGAGATTCCAAAGCATGTAAAATTCAATTCCAACATGAACAATTCCAAACCATCAATTTCCATGTTTACCAATGCAACAATTATCAATCTCCAATGCAAAGATTAGTGCCTTGTTATTGGGTGAATGGAGTATCTTCATTGGAAGAAAAACTAATCTAATATGAAGAAGATATTTTTGTTTAGAGTTAAACCCTTATAACACCCAACAACAAACCTTCGAAATCGTCTAGGTTGGGATCCAAGATGAACTAGGGTTTAAAGTTTCTCTAGGGGTATAAACCATCTTACTCCCTATAGAAATAAACCCTAGATAATCCTTGCAACAAGGATGTAAACCCTCTTACTTCTTGTTGCAAGACTTATAACCCTTCAATAGCAAAGAATAAATAAACCTTTGAGGAGGGTGTAAGCCCTTTTACTCCTCCTAGGGTTTAAGATAATTTTATTGAATTTAAACAAGTAAGATAACAAATAATTGCATAAATTACTCACCAAATACAAGAGAAAGCATGCAAATAAACCCTTACTACCAATATATCATCCACAATTTTCCAAAGAAACACCACCAAGAGAAGTCACTACCCTTTATTGCTCCAATAGACAAGAGTTCCATCCATTTTGACAAGAAAATGAGAGATAGCAATTTATCCAAGAGGACCAAAATTTCAATCCAAGAGTATCATTATCAAGTGATGAGTTATGTAAAAATTAAAATGACTTGCATCATATTTATATAAGGAAAACCCATGTCATGTTTGTCCACTTTTCAATTAGATTCATAATTTTAGGCTAAAGCCTAAGTTACAATGCTTAATTAGAAAAATGATTTGGTATTTTTTCCCACATAGGCTACAAAATGACCAATAATAACAAATGATGGGACATTAGCCCATAAAACACTTCTCCAAGGTGGCATGTGTGATGATAATCCTCCAAAGGATAAGATCTCATGCTAGAAATGTGCCATGTCACCCCTATGTCAAGAAAGAGAGTGCGACTTCAAGCCCACAACACCACCAAGTACACCAAATGTTCCACACGTCCCATCAAAAGTGTGACGTCATGCTCCAAGGAGGGACGTTTGGGCATGAGGGTGACATTATATCCTTTGCATGCTTCTGGGCCTCATCCAAGTGCTAGAGACATCCCTCAAGGTGCAATTTTCATCATCCTAGGCCTCCAATGTGTGGGGTGCATCATTCATCCAATGGGATTTCAATCCCCTATGAAGGTCCAAGTGGCTTAGTCCCTTCATGAGTGTCTTTCACTGGGAGAGGTCCTACAAAGACAAGAAAATACGCCCTCCAAGGGTCCACAAGTCATATGAATCTTGCCAAGTAAGCCACATTTAATAAAAGAAACACCAAAACAAGTGCATCAAGTCCCCCCTTTCAAATTAGACAAATTCTCAAAGACCTTATAAACTTTGCCAAATTTAGGTTTGGGAGGGGTGTCATGGTGCCCTTTTGGGTAGGCCAATCTCCAAGTTAAGGAATGTTTTCCAAGAAGACCCTCTCTAGGCCATGTAGTGAATATGAGGTGGATTGGGGTAGTACTTTTTGGCATGGGGTTCTTGACATATCAAGGTTTCATATTGTCTCATTTATGGTTACCTTTGTGGAGGGTATGTTGCATCCCTTTGTTTGAAATGCAACATTTTTCCAAGCTCTTTATTTGCCTTTCATTTTTTATGGTTCGAACATTGAGTGCTATGCGAAATGGAAAATAAAAGAGCATTGCAATGTCACTTGAAGTTAAAACACATTGAGGGACATATGCACTAGAAATTAAAGGATGTTGTAATTCCTTCCCCTGTCAAGCGAGACATTTTTATTTATTTTCTTTTAAAGTTCCTTCATTATTATGGAGAAGCGTTTCATTTCTCTTAGGACCTTAG
Source organism: Picea engelmannii (assembly GCA_009831015.1). Classification (NCBI taxonomy): domain Eukaryota; kingdom Viridiplantae; phylum Streptophyta; class Pinopsida; order Pinales; family Pinaceae; genus Picea; species Picea engelmannii. The sequence goes on along the minus strand of ML826050.1, from coordinate 6,606 downwards.
GGAAATCATCTAGAAGGATAGATTATGGATTTTGAATTTTACAGTGCTAGCTACAACACCTCTGGGCCTTCATCCCCTTCTTCCCATGTAATGAGGTACACGCCCTTCTTGGGGTCAATGAACCCAAAAACCCAAAAGATGAGGAAACAAAGGGGAAGAAGTTTGGAACGTGGTAAGTATGAGCGAGAATGGTATGATGACCCTTCAAGAAGACCCCCCAGTAGCAACCCTTTTCTCGAGGGTGACTCACTTACTAGGAAACCATGTCAACCACCAAGGTGAAATAAGTCAAAATGTATCATTTCCAAGCAAACGTTCCATAATCAAGAAAGGACCCTTTGCAACATACTCAAACACTTCAATTACTAAAGTGACATTTACCATGATACTATACTTGTTACCTCATGAAGCAAGACCTACTGTCATTTTTGGGCCTGGCTGGTGTTATAGACAGTACTATGTTGTTGACGATGAATGGTGATGTGTGGTGGAGAAGAGGGGTTTTGTCTGCTCAAAGTGGGATCAACTGGTCATATATCTCTTAGAACTCCATGTTTTCTACATGTGGGCCTCAAGACATCATCTCCTTAGTTACCCCTAGGCCCGAGGGGTAACATCTGGCTCCTACACAGGGGCATGTGCTCGTCGTAGAGAACATGTGAACCTCAAAATCTCCTGGGATGACATGTGCCTACACATACTCAAGAAAAACATTAGAGTATCGGATGGTGGCTAGCTCACCCTTTATTCATATAAGAAAAACTTCAAAAATTTAAAAATGATAACTATGAGATTTCTTAAAAGATATTTTTTTGCATTTTTCAAAAACTTTCTAACTACATGGAATCATAATCACTCGATTCATGGAAATGTATCACAAAAACCATGCATAGATGCTAAAAAAAAATGTGTAAAGCAAGACATATAAGAAAATGCAATGCAGAAATGCAAATGACTTACCTACTAACTTGGGGCTCGAAGCCCGTAGAAATCAAAATCCTAAAGATGTCAGGTGAAATCGTACAACCAATGCAACCAAATGCTCATCGCATCAAGGTATCTCCCCCTATGATTAATCATGTGAAACAACAAAGTCAATTCAAGCACACAATAATCATGAGCATAAATAAGCATGTGGTCAATCATAGAAAGAAACTCATGGAGGTGGGTGGGAAGGAGACAATTATTCTGGAAAGAATAACCACAATATTGATCCATCCATCTTTGAATAGGGCTACCACATATAGGCGATGGATCATGTTCTTCCTCACTCACATGATTGTTTCTTTCTAAAGACTAAGAGGAGATGAAAGATCCAAAGAAGACCTCACGATTTACAAGACAAGGGACATACATAGATCTGGATACATAATCCTTCTCCATATTCAAAATGTGTTGCTTCTTTATACATTTTTTCAAATTCTTGCATACTTCCTCATGTTGAAAATATGGTTGCCTTATAACATGGATCTCTTCTCTGAGATGGACACGTCCTCATGTCCATCAAAATCTGAGCACAAAGATGGTTGAGAATATTTATGAAATAATAGTTTTGAGAATCTTTATGGAATAATAGTTCTGAGAATATTTATGAAATAATATTTACCATGATATTGGACTTGTTATCTCATGAAGCAAGACTTGTTGTCCTTTTTGAGCTAGGCTGGTGTGGCAAACAATACTATGCTACTGACAATGAATGGTGATGTGTGGTGGAGAAGAGGGGTTCTGTCTTCTCAAAGTGGACTCAACTGGTTGTCATCTAGCTCTCAACACTCCATGTTTTCTACATGTGGGCCTCAAGAAATCATATCCTTAATTACCCCTAGGCCCGAGGGGTAACATCTGTCTCCTACACGGGGGCATGTGCTTGTCGTAGAGCACATGAGAACCTCAACATCTCCTGGTATGACCTATGCCTGCACATACTCAAGAAAAACATTAGAGTATTGGAGGGTGGCTAGCTCACCCTTTATTCATATAAGTAAAACTTCAAAAATTTAAAATTGATAATTATGGGATTTCTTAAAAGATTGTTTTTTGCATTTTTCAAAAACTTTCTAACTACATGCAATCATAATCACTCGATTCATGCAAATGTATCACAACAACCATGCATAGATGAAAGAAAAACAATGTGTAAAGAAAAACATATAAGTAAATGCAATGCATAAATGAAAATGACTTACCTACTTACTTGGGGCTCAAAGCCCATAGAAATCAAAATCCTAAAGATGTCAGGTGAAATTGTACAACCAACGCAACCCACTGCTCATCTCATCAAGGTATCTCCCCCTATGCTTAATCATGTGATACAACAAAGATAATTCAAGCACACAATAATCATGAGCATAAATAAGCATGTGGTCAATCATAGAAAGAAACTCATGGAGGTGGGTGGGAGGGAGACAATTCTACCGGAAAGAATAACCACAAGATTGATCCATCCATCTTTGAATAGGGCTACCACATATAGACGATGGTTCATTTTCTGCCTCACTCACATGATTGTTTCTTTCTGAAGACTAAGGGGAGATGAAAGATCCAAAGAAGACCTTACGATTTACAAGACAAGGGACATACACAAATCTAGAGACATAACCCTTCTCCATATTCAAAACATATTACTTCTTTATACATTTTTTCAAATTCTTGCATACTGCCTCATGTTGAAAATATGGTTTCCTTATAACATGGATATTTGATTGCTCGGAGTTGGCCATGTTCTCATGTCCATCAAAATTTGAGCACAAAGATTGTTGAGAATCTTTATGAAATAATAGTTCTGAGTGCCCAAAAGGATAATACCCAAGGTATGGATGGAAATCAACATAATTGTACTCCAACAAACCATCCCCTGGTGGATGAAAAAAGTTTGTGATCATATCATCATTAGGCTTCCGAGTATTTGGATCGTCCACGTATGAAAAACAATATTCCAAAGGAAAAAATTCTACATTCTTTATTTGGAAGCTTCACTCGATATCGTAGATGGGATCTTTATCAAAACCAAAACAACTAATATCCCATTCACACTCCCAGACACATATGAAATAATCAATATGAATTTCAAATGTATCTGAAGGATGCTCCATGAATTGACCTCTATCATCGGAGTTGATTGCTTCTTCTCAAGGCTAGACAACTTCATCTTCCAATGTCTTTTATGGGTCTTCAACATGAGAGACTTCATCAGGATCTTCTTGGAAACTTTCTTCATAAATATGTTCTTCAAGAATTTATTCATCCATGAGGGCTTTCCCTTCAGTAAGGGGTACTTCACCAAATTTTTCTTCAATATATTCTTGAAGTGACCCATTTATAAGATTCATCAGATGCTCAGTGGCCTCATCAACATATTTTTTTCTTTTCCATATGCAAAAGTGTCCTTGTTATAGGTTAAGTTCTAGGTAAGGGATCATCCCATGGTTCCATAATTCCATTGTCTAAAATGAAACTTTAATGGAGTCACTAGATGAGCTCAAGTCTCATCAAAGATGAAAAGGGTATCTTCCCTTAATGGAGTCGTCATATAAACTTATATGAATTTCATCAAAAGTTGTGAGGGTAAATTACCTCGGTGGAGTCACCAAACAAGATTTGGGCTAAAAGGCTTTGGGATAAGTTTGTCAAGTGTCATTATGGGATTGAAAAGGATTCAAAATCCTCCCCAACAACGATTCCAAAAATCTTATCGCACAATTTGTAGTTTGGGAAAAGCCCAACCTAAGAAACAAGTGTGTGGCACAACTGGGGACACCTATCACTATCACCTCAATAGATATCCCCCTCATTTTAGTGATGGACAAGTCCAACACAAGGGAGGATTCCCAGGTGACCTTAGGGGGATTGCAAGGGGAGAGGCCAAAAGCTAAAGGAATCGCCCCTATAGGTCATGATTGAAAGGTCTTGAGGCTTGATGGAGAATGAGTGCAAGTTAAGGAAAAAGGATGTCAATTAATAGCACATGCAAAACTGATTTTAGACAACCCTAAACAAGACAATATGCGATGAAATAAGCCCCGAGACAAGAGGGAAATATGAAAGAAACCTTGTTTTCCCAAAATTTCAGCATATAACAATGATATATTAACAACAATATAATTATAACAACTGCAAATTAGACCATCAAAATCAACAATTGATATTGGATATGGAAACTTATAATTAGTAGACAATTTTCCAATGATTAAAACAACATTTTGATGTCAAAGGAGGGTTGTAAAAGATTGTTATCAACAAAGAATTATGATAGCCCTATGGCTGTAGAATTTTTTTTCTTCATCAACAAATTCTAACCACCAAAATCAATGAGTAAACCACCCAAAAAATAGCCCTTTATCAGTAGATTAATTATCACAACTTACAAGCAATTTCAGCGGTAGGAAAGTGAAAAAATTGTATGCAAAAGAGTGTTTTGTTGCAACCCTAATGGTTGTAGATTAATGTTTATTACAATAGACTAACCACTTGACCAATCAAGACACCCTTGAAGAATAAGAGAGTCCAAAGCATGTAAAATTCTAGTCTAACATGAACAATTCCAAACCATCAATTTTCACGTTTACCAATGCAACAATTAACAATCTCCAATGCAAAGATTAGTGCCTTGTTATTGGGTGAATCTTCCTTGGAAGAAAAAATAATAAAAGAGGAAGAATAGATTTTTGTTGAGAGTTAAGCCTTTATAACACCCGATAACAATCCCTCCAAATCGTCTAGCTTAGGATCCAAGATGAACTAGGGTTTAAAGTTTCTCTAGGGGTGTAAACCCTCTTACTCGCTAAAGAAATAAACCCTAGCTAAGCCTTGCAACAAGGGTGTAAACCCTCTTACTTCTTGTTGCAAGACTTATAGCCCTTCAATAAGAAATAATAAATAAACCTTGGTGGAGGGTGTAAGCCCTTTTACTCCTCCTAGGGTTTAAGATAATTTTCTTGAATTTAAACTAGAAATATAACAGATAATTGCATAAATTACTCACCAAATCCAAGAGAAAACATGCAAGTCATTATCCTTTATTGCTCCAATAGATAAGAGTTGCATCCATTTTGACAAGAAACATAGAGATAATGATTTGTCCAAAAGGGTCGAAATTTCAGTCCAAGAGTATCACTATCAAGTGATGAGTTATGTCAAAATGAAAATGACTTGCCTCATATTTATATGAGGAAAACCCAAGTCATGTTTGTCCACTTTTTTCCACTTTTCAATTAGATCCATAATTTTAGGCTAAAACCTAAGTTACGATGCTTAATTAGCAAATCGATTTTCTCTTTTTGCCCACATAAACTACAAAATGACCAAAAATAACAAAATGATGGTACATAAGCCCATAAAACTCTTCTCCAAGGAGGCACATGTGATGATAGGCCTCCAAAGGCTAGGATGTCATGCTAGAAATGTGTCATGTCAAGCAAGAGAGTGGGGCTTCAAACCCAAAACACCACCAACTGCACCAAATGTGCCAAACATCCCCTCAAAAGTATGACGTCATGCTCTAAGGAGGGACATTTGGGCATAGGAGGGTGATGTTATATCCTCTTCATGCTTCCTTGCCTCATCAGAGTGCTAGAGACCTCTTCCCCTATGTTTCCTCATCTTTTGGGAAACCATGTCAACCACCAAGGTGAAATAAGACAAAAGGTAAAATTTCCAAGAAAACGTTCCATAATCAAGAAATGACCCTTTACAACATGCTCAAATGCTTCAATTACTAACGTTACACTTACCATGAGACTGGATTTGTTACCTCATGAAGCAATACCTATTGTCCTTTCTGGGTGAGGCTGGTGTGGCAGACATTGTTATGTTGATGATGGTGAATGGTGATTTGTGGTGTAGAGGAGGGACTATGTTTGCTCAACATGGGCTCAACTGGTCATTTGGATCTCAACACTCCATGTATTCTACCTGCGGGTCTCGAGATATAATCTCCTTAGTTACCCCTAGACCTGGGGGGTAACATGTTCAACAAACTATGACCCCTAAAATCCAAAGAATATACATGGTTATTTTGGATTTCCATTGTTTGGAACCTGAAATCATAACCCAAGAAAACGTTTTTGCTTAGAATTTGACTATGAGAGACCTACAAGTGGATAAAAGGTTGTCTTACTTATGTGTGCAAAACCTATGTTGTCTACAATGTGAGCAAGTAGGGACTATCAAGCATTTTTTATGGTTTTATCCCTTAGCCAAATTTGCGTGGACCTATATCTAGCATATCCATCAACAAATCTTCCTACCTTCATCTCCTAGAGAGATGTCTTGTTAGATAACTACACACCTTGGACAATTGAGTTTCAATCCATTTGGTTGCTTATTGGAATCAAAATTCCATTTTGGCTTTGGAAAATATGTAATGATGTTTCTTTTAATTCAATAGTCCCATTGTAGAGTTTCACCTGATACGACAACACATTAACTTGTGTTAGTGTGTCTTTACAAATCAAGGTTCAAGCACATAAATTAAGGGTGGAGATGGAGCATCTCCAACAACTTCTAGTTTTTTGGGGTGGGGCCCCTTATACTATGATTAAGGAGCCACCTTACCCATGTCAACACCAATCAACAAGTTCTCACATAGGGAATAAGAGGCCCCAC
>ML826049.1:112765-123320 GCA_009831015.1 Picea engelmannii | reverse complement strand
TTCTCTTGGTTTCAAGAATAATTTATCCTCTATTGAACAAGGCCAACCATGTGAAGGTGGAAGCTCACATGGCCCCTCCCCTCCCCCTCACATCACTCTCAATTGATCCCCAAAAACCAATCTATAAAATAGAAAATAATTGAAAGCAACGTCCTATTAAGATTCACGCATAGAAACTACAAAAATAAAAATTAATGAAGGTACATGAAATTATGTGTTTCTAAATGATATTTTTAGTCTACCACGTACTTTGGTATATTGGAAACTATTTTCAGGTTTCAAATAATAATTAAACAACATGTAACCTAGGATATAAAAACGTCGCATAAAACTTAAAAACATGTAATAAAAATATTATATAGTCACGTACCTAATCCAACCTCAACAGCTGTGTAATCATCCTTATTCTCTATCTTGATATTCTTCATCGAACTCGACATATGTATCATCATCTGGTTCTGAAACGATGTTGAAAGGATTGATGATATCATTATCGTCATCAATGTCATTTTCGAGCATATTTTCATCGACATCATCATCAAGAATTGCAATATTGTCTCCTACACCTGGATCATCATGATCTTCTTTGTATTTTTCATCTGTCAACCCTCCATGATCTTCCAGCTCTGTCTGATCTGTTGAATCATCTTCTTGATATTCAATATCATCTTCTTCATGTAAATGAGTATACTTAATTGGCCTTCCTCTTGGATCATATCTAACAACAAATAACCAATCCCTTTCACCTAGAACATTTGAGTAAAAGACATGTTCACATTGGCTTGGAAAAACATAGCGATCATGTCCTCTTTCAAACACCGTTGTTTTAATCATTAGAAATCCATTGGCATGTTGAATAACAGTTCTTTCCTCATCACGTTCATGCACTCGTAACCTATACCATTTGACATCGAACATAACTAACTTGAAGGAATTAAAGTCACAATCAAGTATATCGTTTAAATACCCATAGTATCTATTTTTAGATTCTCGGGGATGTCTTTCACTCCTAGAGGAAATATTAGTAACCTATAATACTGCAGTTATCCCACTATCAGAAGTTTTCTTGGTTTCATCCAATTGTTTGATGCAAAATTTGCAACCATTGCACCACAAAGCCTTGTGGTGTTTCAACTGCAATATGTCAGATATGTAAAATATGCATTGTCAATTAATAAATTAACATATATTTATATAACTTCGAAAGTATTTGAAAAATACTGTACACATGCAGTCACATTAATATAATATAAAATAACTGAATAAAATGGGTGAATTTGCTTACATGTCCATCTTTCAAACCATATGATAGATCAATTTCTTTCTGCGTAACATTGGCATCTCCGTTACGACAAGCTTCTCTAACCAATTCAGACAGTCGTTGCCATGATAACCTACCTCCATTATGTTGTTTACATCTTTCAATCCATACATTCATCCAGACAAGATTATTTTTAATGTATAAATGCAACGCATCCCACTCTTGAGCAACTCAATCAAAAAAACATAATAAACCAATATTAAATATTAGTTATAACGTACAATATGCAGGTAATTATAAATATTTATAATTTATGAAATAAATTATATTAATATATTAATGAGTATGATCATATACACAAAAAATGAAACTTTATATGTATATTAATATAAATTTTCACAATTATTAATATATTACCTCTCATTTTTTTCATTCTACCTTTCCCCAACAGATGCTCCTAATCTTAAAATTTTTTGATGGAGTTCACATCCCAAATGCGATCCACTGCATGCATAGTTGGCGCTGCTAATTTAGGAAGATACTGACTAATATATACCATGGATTGATATACCATATATCCCTCCACCATAGAACCCTCAGGACGTGCTCTTTATCTAACCAACGCCTTCAATGATTTCAAGTGCCACTCCACCATCCACATTGACCTTGTGTAAACAGGTCCACAAATTTCAATCTCCTCAACTTGGTGTATGAGTTAGTGTTATTGTGCATTGAAAAATGTAGGAGGTATAAACTTTTGCATTTCACACATTAGACGAGTAATTCCTCTCTTCCAATACTTTATATCATCTTCACGGATTTATTTCAATGACAACCATCTACATGAGATCATGACATAAGAAAATAGCATGTTTCAACATAACATAATATAATATATTACATTACAAGTAAAACACGTGTCATTAAGTACAACAATAATTTGAAAGAACATTTTGCATATAAATCACAACTACGTTTACCTCATGTATTTTCCAAGATCATATATAACTTGTTTGACATTGTTGTCAAAGTTGTTTGGGAGAGATAGCAGTAGAACATACTGTAACAAAAAAATGAATCGTTATTTGTTTCGACCAAAGTAGACAAGAAAAAATAAAAAAAATAAAAGATCTATGAGGCCAATATATATAAATATGTATACCAAAATTATTACCTTAATGAAGGTATGCCAATCATGTGTTTTTACCCCACCAAATTCACCTTTCTTCGTTAAGATATTTTTTATGTTTGAAGCAAAACTCGTGGGAAATTTAATTTTTTGAATGATCTCTTTTACATCATTGCTTTGTTGCTCTGTTAATAACCATGGAAGGTTATTTCGGTCTAGTACTCCATCTGATCTATTTGAATATTGGATCACACTTCACATTACATGATTGGCTTCCTGAATGTCAGTACAAATTTTGACAATTTTTTCTTTGTCCCTCCTACCATCTATGATTCGCCATAATGTTTCAATCACATTCTTCTCGATATGCATTGTATCAAACAAATGAGCTATTTTTAGCTCCTCATAGTAGGGAAACCTCATGAATTGAGCGGGATAACATTTCATTCCTCGTGGAAGCCCATTATTAATACCTTCATGATGATTGTGGCCTTCATGGAGCATAAAAGAAATCACAAAAATAATTATCAAATATGGTAAAATAAATTCAATGATTAAAATAAAAATTCAAAACATTACGTGATCTACGATACATTATGAAATTGAGCACCTTGACGATTTCTATTATATTCCAACCTCCATAGGTGAGGTGTCATTCTTCGTGGTTTTAAACCAGTCTCTTATTTCCCATTGAAAAGATGTTTTTCAGTAGTATGATACCTATGGTTCTTAGGAAGAAGGTGCTTATACTCATAAAACAACATCTTTCCTAAACTTTTTGAATGTCAATACTTCATCTTAGGGCCATAAACTGGACATGCAAATTTATCCTTTGTTTGAAGACCTGCAACAAATGGATTAATGTCAATTATACGATGAGATTATTTAAAAATTAAACATGCACCATGATAACATTAAAATATTATATAGTATTAAAGAGAAATATTAGAATGCTACGTACCACAAAAATGTGTTAGTCCAGGGGCATCATGAATTGTCCATAAAATTATTCCACGGAATTTAAATTTCTTCTCCCCGATTAGTTTACATATGTCATGCATTGTGATGCCATCCCATAACTTTAGTAGCTCGTCGATAAGAGGCTCGATATATACATTCATATCTTTAACCTAGTACTTACCTAATTGTTTGAAATTACACATAATTACTGTAGGAATGATATCATGTAATATATATAATTAAATAAATAAACAAAAKATATTATGCAAAAATTGAAACAAATGAAAATGTTAAATTCAAAAAATTAATGTAAACAAATACCTRGAACAATCATTGTCAACATTATGTGCTCCCTCTTTATTGACATCCAAGGAGGAATGTTATTGTTGATAACAAAAATATGCCACACTGAGTAAATAGACCTAAGCTCTATGAATGGATTAACGTCATCAGTTGCCAATGAAAGCCTAACATTACAAGGTTCATCTTTGAAATCTGCCCATTTTTCCTCAATTTCCCTAAATGCAGAACCATCGATAGGCATTCGAAGAACACCATATCCACTTATGTTACTTGCATGGTAATCCATAAATTGTGCTATGCTTTCACACCTGAACAATCGTTGCAAATGTGGAATTATGGGAATATGACGAAGAACCTTTCGAGGCACCCTTTTTGTTTTTTTTTTTACAAAATCGGTTATGAGTCTTTATTTAATTTGCGGCAGAGGGGGATGCCAACCCTTACATATTCAAAATGTGAGTTGTTGCTCAGATTACAAGCTTCTTAACAGTGAACCTATTCGTATTTGGCCTGAATTACATGCCGAAACTAGACTGCTTATACTTTAACTTATACTATCCGATGGACCACTGAAGATCCTCATAACTTCCTGGTTCTATCGATCTGGTTCTCCACCGAGAAACATCAATGCCCTTTCTTGGAAGAAGCTTCAGCAGTGGCCTCTGAAATCTTGCCCAGGGCCATGGTGAGCTCTTCCACTTGGAGTTCCAGCTTGCATATCCTTTTCCCAAGATCTCCCATCAAATTAGCCGCATCTTTCAGCCCAGCTTGGATTTCGTCTGAAAGATCATCTTTGATGTCCTGCATCTCCATGGCAAGCATCTCCCATTTGTTCTTGGTTGTGTTCGCCTTAATTCTTTCCAGCTCTGCCCGAATTAACTCAATACACTCCTGCGGGGTGAGGCTCGGTTTGGACGCAGCTTCCATCTTTTCCGTCGCTCTTAAATGATCCAACACAGAAGGATACCAGAGATTCACTACAGCATACGTTTGGAGATGAGAGCAGGTAGACACAGCGTCCTCTTTTGTAGAGGAACCGGGTCTCCTCCTCGAAAATCCACACAGCCCGAGTCGGATTGCAATCTCTGAGCTAGAGATTTCTAGTCCAGCATCATTATGATTCGTCCGGTCCGTCATGTTATTCACGTGGAGCTTCAGGCACGGGATCCTGGAGGCTTTAAGGAATGGATTGAAGAGACATGTTGTCATTTACCGTTATGATTCCTTTGCGCAGTATAGTACCATTATTGGCTTGCGCGTCAGCTTGCCCATTCAGGGCTCTTAGCACATGATTCAGATGAGATTCTTTGAATTGCCTCAGGAGGAGGGCGTATTTTTTGTACAACTGAGCCAAAGTGCTGTCCTTAGGCATTTTTTTAGTGATGAGAGATTCCAGGACCTGCTTGGAGTCTCCAAAAATTCTAATTGACTGGATTCCCAGTTTTAATGCCAGGTTGAGACCTTGCCAAAGCACGAGAAATTCCACTTGGTTGTTGGAGGCGTGGCCTAAACCCCAAGCATACGCTGTATGAGTGATGCCGGAAGGGTCCATAATGATTCCCCCACCTCCTGCCTGTCCTGGGTTGCATTTCGAGGCCCCGTCGAAGAAAAGGCACCATTCATTGAGAGTCGACCTCCATTGGAGAAATTCCTGCTCCTCCATCCTTATCTCCCATTTCCTAATGTGCAGCGATTTTATTTGAGTGATGCCATTATGGTCTTGGCTGAAATCCTTAAGCCATCTGTCTTCCTCCTCCGAGAGTGGGGCAGAGTTCCTGAGGTTGGTATTTCCTTTTAATGCTTCTGTCAACATAATTCTAGCTTTACTTGCCACCTGGGTAGGCAGACTTCCGACTTCATTGAAAATCCTGTTGTTCCTTTCTAACCAAATCTTCCAGCATATGAATTTAGGAATCCACATCCACACTATTTTGAGAAGATGTTTTTTGTTCAGGTCAAAAGGGGATAACGACTGCCAGTTGCTTAAAAAATCCGAAGCCAAGGAAGGAAGGATTGGGGAGTCCCCAACCAGAAGGGAGCTCCAAACATCTTTTGAGAACCCACACTCAAAGAGGAGATGCTCAGGGGTTTCTTCTTTAACTCTGCAAAGTGGACAGCGGGAGGGGCCCTCCCAGCCCCTCTTCTTAAGATTACTAAAAGTTAGGATGTTGTTGTGAGTCAAAGCCCAAGCGAAATGGTCAACTTTGGGAATAGAAGGGAAATTCCAGATTGCTTTCCACGGACCTGGGTTTGGGGGAACCCAAGGAGTGTTTAGGGCAGCCTTATAACCTGCTGAAGCTGTATAGTTCCCTGTGGGAGAACCCCAGCCTCGTTTGTCTTTGTAGTTTGCCCCTATCGGAGCCTTCCCATGGAGATACTCTAGAAGGATCTTGGCTTCTTTGTGGAGCTCCTCCGGGTAGCGCCCCAAATTCCAGCCTTGCCAGGAGAGATGGGGGTCACTTTGCCAGAGGGAGATGTCCCAAAGAGTCTTACGATTGTTGGCTGAGAGCCACTCCCCAATATTCATAATTTCCGGGACTCCTATGAGAGGTTGATCGCCCATAATGGAATCCTCCATGATACGAATTTTTTCTCTGTTTCCTGGGATCCAGGTAAGATTTGGCTGAAAGAAGGACAGAGCTCTGATGCAAAGGTAGAAAATTGGGGAACCCTTCATTTCTTTGGGAGGTCTCTCTAGACAGTGATCTCTGTCTCCTCGAAAGTATTTTTTCCTGAGGATTTGCTTGGTCCAGGTTCGTTTGCCAGTGATCATTCACCAAAGCAATTTACCTCCCATAGCAAGGTTATGAACTGCCATGTCTCTGATATTCAGTCCCCCTTCCAGCTTGGATTTCTTGACCTTGGCCCAGTTGATTAGATGGAATTTTCTAGCACAATTTTTACCTCCTTCCCACAGGAATCTACGCAGCATAACATCGATTTTGTTTGAGATTGTTTTTGGGGCAAGAAGAACCGAGCACTGGTATATAGGAAGGCTGGAAAGGACAGAATTCATAAGTACAACTTTGCCTGCCCTGGTTAACCAATTGGCTCCCCAGGCTTGGATTTTGTGTTTTAGCTTATCCACCAGAGGCAGCCAATGCGCCACCATGGCCCGGCCTTTGAAAATCGGCATCCCTAGGTAGGTGAAGTTATCCCAAACTGAAATTCCTTCCATATCCAGGATGTGCCCTATTTGCTGCAGTTCCTGTGGGTTACAGTTCCAGCCAAAGATCTTGCTCTTGTGATTATTAATTTCGCTGCCAGAGCAGAATTTATAGAGATCTAGTTCAGACTTGAAGCTCCGGGTTGTTTTAATGCTGGCTGCTCCCAGTAGAAGAGTATCATCTGCAAACTGGGCGTGGCTTACCTCGTTGGTTGAAGGGGTAATTCTGATTCCAGGAAGGGATCTGTTTAAGAGACAGCTCTGCAGCTGGAAACTCAGCATAGCTGCTTGAATAACATAGAGCATAGGGGACAGTGGACAACCTTTTCTGAGCCCCCGAGAGGCTTGGAAATACATGGCAGGGTGCCCATTAATCAAGGGGGTGATCCACGGAGCAGAAATGCAGGCCTTTATCCACCCCAAAATTTTTTGAGTGAACCCAAATTTTCTCATTACTGCAAACAAGAAATCATGATGGACCCGGTCAAAGGCATTGGCAAGATCCAGCTTGACCGCCATTCCTTTCTCTTTTTTTTTTTACAGCTTGTGTGAATGGCTTCCTGAACTAGAATTATATTATCAAGGATTTGTCTCCCTCTAACGAATCCTCCCTGATTTTCCGGGATCAGCTTTGGAAGTATTTTCTTGAGCCTGTTTGCTATTATCTTAGTGATAATTTTGTAACCGGTGTTGCACAGAGATATCGGTCTGAACCTATTAAAATTCTTTGCCCCTTTCTCTTTAGGAATGAGGGCTAGAAATGAGGAATTTGTGTTGCCTCCCAATTTGTTGCAGTTCTGAGATTTCCTGACCATCTTGCATAAATCTTTGTTGATGATATCCCAACAATGAGTGTAAAAACGAGTTGTGTAGCCATCTGGCCCAAGAGCCTTGTCTGGATGCATGCTAAAGACAACTTGTTTAATTTCCTTATCACTGATCGGTCTGCTCAGCCCCTTATTTTCTTCTTCAGTAACCAGATTCGGCACCTCTGAAATCGGATATGCATGCGGGTCCAATTCCTCCATTGCTGTAGCTGTATAAAGATTTTTAAAATAGTTGTGAGCGGCTTCCTTAATGTTGTGTGCTTCTCTGTATACTTGATCCTACTAGTGAATTTCGTCAATGGAGTTGTAATTTACCCTTGATTGAGTATGCTTGTGAAAGAATGCAGTATTCGTATCGCCTTCCTGTAGCCATAACGCCCTAGCCTTCATCCTCCAATATATCTCTTCTTCTCTGCAACTTTTATGTAACTGACTTTGAATGTCGGCTTCCTGCTTGAGAAGGGTTTGGCTGATAGGGATCTCTTCCATAACCTATTGATGGAGTTCCAAGGACTCCTGTGCTTTTTTCCTTTTCTCCAGGGGAGAGGCTAGATTTTTGGCCCACAGTTTGAGAATGGCTTTAAGGCATCTGAGTTTTTCCTCCCACACAAAGAAGGGAGATCCAGTAACAGGGATTTTCCAAGAAAGATGGACCAGATTGATGAAGTCACTGTGTTCGAGCCAAAGAGGGGAAAACTTAAACGGGATGGGGCCTAGAGAAGCGCTAGGGAGAAGAGACAGGGAAATGGGTTTATGATCAGAAGTGTAGTGAGGAATAACTTTGGAGAAGGCTCTCAGCCCAATTGTGAGGAAGGAGGATTGAATGAGAAACCGATCAAGCCTGGCGGCTATGTGGCTAGGGCCTAATCGTTTGTTTGTCCAAGTAAATTTGCCATTGGTTGGAGGGATGTCCTCCATCTCCCAATCTGACATCAAATCTTCCACCCATTCTCTAGAGGGGTCCCGGATAATAGAACCCCCCTTTTTCTCTGAAAGCGATAGAGTGACATTTAGGTCCCCTGCCACTACTAAATTCTCGGTATTGTGGCTGTTAAGAAACAGTTGTAAAGAATCCCAGCAGTCTTTCTTCTCATTGATTAAGACGGGAACATACAAATTAAAGAGGCTTACCTGGTGACCGGATCCTTGTGGTTCAGTTTGGTGAAAAGCCAGTGAGTGGTGCCGATTTCTTCGATGAGCTCCAGCTTAGTCGAATCCCAGAAGGTTTCCAATCCCCCGGAGGCTCCTCTGGCGCTGACTGCCCTACCTGGGCCTTTCTTCCAAAATGAAGGGCTTATCTTTAGGAGGTCAGCCTCCTCCATCTTCGTCTCCTGGATAAGAAGGACTTCTGGTCGTTCAAGCCTTATTAAGTCCCGCAAGGCTTCTTCTTTTATTTTACTTCCTAGTCCTCTGCAATTCCAGGAGACGTATTGCATTATTTACTTGGGGGGGGAGGGAGTCCACCTTTCAGTGTTTTCCCCGGATTCGCTCCTGATCTGGTGTGCATCATCTCATGGAGAGTGGACTGAGTTCCTTGGGCCACTTCCTTATTAGCTTGCTCTTCTCTTCTTTTCTTTTCAGACTTCCTACCTCTCTTGGGCTGCTCCGGAGTGCCTTTTGGGCTGCTAGCTTCTTCGACTTCCTCATCCGGGGCCTCCGTGTTCGTATTTGAATTCAGACTGATATACTCTTTGTCCGGAATTGGTCTCTTGGCGGGTGAAATTGGATCCGATGGGACCAAAGGAGGGTTTTCCTCGCCGTTTGTTTCATCTGCAGGATTTGAATGGGATTGTGGGCCTTCTGGAGCCTTGTGGGAGGGTTGACCATCCTTTAGAGGTTCCTGAGTCCGTTTGTCCTTTCCTTTGGCGTTATATGAGTTTTTCCCTCTTTTAACTTTCTGCCATCCTTTTGCATCCTCTTTCCCAATGGGTTGGTTTTTGGGGCAATTCCTTTGAAAATGACCATGCTCCTGACAGTTTCTGCATTTGAAGGGAAAATGTTCGTAATCGAGTTTCTGGAAGTGGGTCCACGTTCCAATCGAGAGCTTGACTGCTTCAGGAAGCCCTGCCTCCAGGTCAACTTCCACACATATTCTGGCACAGCTATACTACCCGCAATTGTCAGCTCTGTCGATATACCTGCCAACTCCATTCCCTATCCTTTGTAGAGATTCAGAATCCCAACAATGCATCGGGAGATTAGGTAATCTGACCCACACTGACACTTCTTTAGGCGTGTCCACCAGGGGGTCAAAGTCCAGAGTCCATTTGTTCAGATAAAGACCCTGCGTGCCCATGAAATAGGGGTCATTCCTGAAAATTAGGTCCCGATCCTCTTCAGAAATAAATTCAAACACAAAAAACCCACGCCCCACTGGGTAGCAGGTAACCCCATGCACCAGATTTGGTTTCCAGTTGCGCTGGATCCAATCATCCGTGGTTTTGGAGGACGGCCATAGGCCCATGAACTGCCCCACGAGCCCTCGTTGGGCCAGAGCCAGGGCGATCTTCATTGGTCTTTCTTCTGGCAGAACGATTTCCGGGATATCCTCCAGTTTTTTAATGAATTTCGGGATCTCTGGAGCAACCGTCTTCTTCCCACTGCTGCTGACCAGCCTACGAAAGGCTTCTTTGTCTGGGATCGGCGGAGGAGGGGCTGTCGCCCCACCCCCTGGCGTCGCCATGAAACCTCTCAGCCCACACACGAAGCTCAAACCCTAGCTCGTTCTCTCAGGCCATTTTCAAAACATCTATTTGTTTTTTTTTTGAGGCACCCTTTTTGTTACTTGATCGGTTCGATATCTATTGATAAGACATTGCGGACATTCTTTTTCGAAGCATGTTGTCCATAATATATAATATGGTCATTAGGACATGCATCTATAGTTTGATAATCCATTCCAATGTCTT
>ML826049.1:73261-108657 GCA_009831015.1 Picea engelmannii | reverse complement strand
AATTGTAGAATCAATGAAAGGAATAATTATGAAAGCTACATGAATGGTGAAAATAGTACATATGGAAATGTTCATAGACCTATCAACAGAAATTATAATCCATTTGACCCATTAATGGATCAAAATATTGTATGTTACAAGTGTAATAATCTTGGTCATAAAGCACGAGATTGCAGAGAGATGAAGGAAGATAATCATATGCCAAATCTCTGTATACCAACTACAACATGGAAAAGGAAAGAAATTACACAAAATGAAAACTGTCAAATAACATTGGTCACTAAAGAATGCAAAGAAGAAGATGAATGGTTCATAAACAGTGGGTGTTCATCTCATATGACCGTAGATCAAAGCAAATTTGTTAGCTTGAAGAAAAAGGGTGGAAATGTTGCATTTGGAGATGACTCATCTACTAAAATACTTGGAAAATGAATTGTAAAGCTTAGAAGTGAAAATGTAAAAGAAGGAAAAGTCCTATTGGTTGAATATCTGAAGCATAATCTCCTCAGTGTCAGCAAAATATGTGATCAAGGATACACTCTTACGTTTGACTCCCAAAAATGTAAAATCAGAGAAAATAACTCAGGAAGATTGGTTGCAACTGCAACAAGAAGACCGAACAACATATACATCCTAGACATGAAGAAGAGAGAGAAGATAGAAGCCACATAAAAGGATTCCAAGGAAGAAAAATTCCCAAAGACCAAAAATAAGGATGAAGTATTATTGAGTGCCACATGTTCAGGGGGAGCAGCCCTAAAGAAGAGAGTTACCTTTTTCCATTAAACTTAGGGGGAGAATCCCTACCCTTTGCCATTGATGTCAAAGGGGGAGAGAAATTTGGATCATGATGATAGGGGGAGCATGAGTGTTTCCATCAATGATAAAAGGGGATATTGTTGGAAGATTGGTTGTTGTCATTGATGTGAACCCTAGTCATGGGTTTTGGACCGCAAGATTGATGAAGGTATTTGGACATGAAGGACAATGCACATGCAGATACAAAACCCATGGATGGATAGTATACATCATGTTTTTCTTGGTGGTATGTGGTACATCACGTGGATCCTCGTGGCTGAGGAGAAATGAATTTTTGAAGATGACAAAGTGAATTGAAGAAGGAAGTACATGTAGGCCCTGAAGATAATTAAAGAAAAGAATTACAAAATAAGAAAGTGTCAGATTGGACCTAATGTTAAAAGGAAGTGACATAAATGGTATAAATACATATCATTATACATTCATTTGATACAAAAGTCTAATTTCAGAGGAAATCAGAAGTAAAGAAGGCCAAATTTCAAGGGAGGATGAAGTCTTTTGGTGATGTGTTCTAAGGTATGTTATTTTCAGGTCATCTTACCATTTTCGCTATAATGTTTTTTTCTAGAACGATTCAGATGGTGAAATTTCCATGGTATTTATAATACATATCAAGGTACCTGTGTTAAAAGTTTCGGCTCTTGATTCTCTATAATTATGGAGATACACTCTGTGGAAGATAGGGTTTTTGACCAGTCCTGAAGCTAGTCAATAAACAGGTGTTTCGGGTAAAAAAGTCATAACTTCTTCATAGAGAATCCAAATGAAGTGGGACAAATTTCATTGGAATGAGTACGGACTATATTTTCTTGTGTGAGAGTTTCAGAATCTGATGTTAAATATTGAGCGCGGGGAATTATGTACAAGTTCTCTCTTCTGAATAAACCAGAAGTGAATAAAGTCTACCATTATTTCTATAACTTCTTTTTGGGGAGGATTCAAGGAGTGAAACTTGGAGGAGTTTCAGAGAATGCATTGTGTAATATTATCTAAAGTATTAGATTATTCCCAGAATTGAATAATTAAATAAGTTGAAGAAGTCTCAAGAAGCATTATCAGGCTCTATGTGATGGTTGGTTGATGGTGATGATTTAATGTAAAGTTTTATTATCTCTAATATATTCTTGGGTGGAAGGAAGGGGCAAGGATGGAGAGGTCAACCCTCTCTTGATACTGGAGTATTGTATCTTCCTCTTGGATTTTTATCCCTCCCTTTATATTTGGAAGCTGTAGCTACATTTGGAAGTCATTACTTCCCTTGACCAATAACTATTGATTATTTATCATATATTGTGCATGGTGTATTGTGGTGTATTGATGTAAACCTTATACTATTGTTCACTGCTCATTGGATATAATTGAATGGTTTAAGTATAAGTTGAAAAAGTTTTTAAATTCTACTTGATACTGATTCACCCCCCTCACAGTATCTACAATATATATAACTTTATATAAAATTGACAAAATAAAAAAAGATAATGAATATATAGCTAATTACCATGGGATGATATTCATTTGATCCGCCATCAATGTGCCCATATTTCCTACAATTTTTTGTAGTTGTTGCTAATAAAATTCGTATGGGATGTCTGAGGCAACATTTTTTGCAAGGGCAATAACATCTACCATCACCCTTTTCACCCGCTTTACTTCTTTCCCCACCTCTAACAACATTCTGCAACATTCTTCCACACAAAAATACCCTTTTGGAACCATCGCTGTTATAGCAATATTGTCGCAACATCTTTAAATCGCCAAATATTTCTAGTCCAATTTTAGGTCGCTATCATCGCAATTGCGACGACCGTGACCTAAAAATATTTCTTTTTTTTACCTATTTATTTGTCATTTTTAACGGTCAATTTTAACGTTAGGTCAATCGTCGCTCTTGCGATGAACTTTAACCATATTAATTTTAACAAACTATATGTGTCTCTCATGCGACAACAATTGACCACATTAATTTAGTCAAATTGCATGCGTCGAGATAGCGATGAATACGAGGTAGATTTAGAAAAATTGAACTTTTTCTCTTACATGTTGCGACGAAAGAGTACTTTCATCACAAGTGGTCGTCGCAAATTTTTCAATATGTAGTAGTGAATATTTTCCATGTAGAATTTGTAGAGAATGGTAGTTGGGACATAAGTGTATTTTTGCAGCAGTGGGGAGAGTTGCAGGGGGTAGCCATAGGTTCTGTAGATTTCACAATTTTCACTCACCACATTAGCTAGGGATCTAGTAGGTGGAAATGTTGGGATAAGATTTTCAACCCTAAATCTCATTGAGGGGAAATTGTTTTCCATGTGACCCTTTATCTTTCATATGATGCACAAAAATTGTCCCCTTTGTGCCTTAGTATGGTTCATCACTTGGATTTTCTCTATCAAGGTTGAAACCTATGATTGGATTTGTGAAAGCTCAATCATCATGCTTGTTGAGGGAATAGCCACAATTCCTACTCTAATCACTCCTAGATACCCATTCACAAATTCAATCTTCATAGAGCCAAAGCCTCCCACTAGGTGGTCCACTTCTGTTAAACCAGTGGTATTTTGGCTTGGGGTTCAACTTAGGGGAAGGAGGCCTTAAAAAAACCATTCCTTGTGTTATGTCTCATGGATTTGGTAAGATTATGTTTAATAGGTCACATGAGTGTTGATCATATTCTTAGGCACTTTTGCCAATTTTTTGCTTGATCTCTTTTAGGTTGGTGCAACTTTGTTAATCTGAGTTTGTCTTATAGAATTCAAACACAAACCATGATTTCACCACATCCAGGGTCTTAGCCGCATCTTGGGGGTCTATTTGTATAAACTTCATATACCACTATATAGCCTCCTTCATAAAGTGGTTTGTAACTCTACTAGCTTAGTGTTTGGAGTTGTGATCCTCTTCACTCTCTAGATTGATTTACACAAAAACCAATGTTGCTCTACGTCAATGTTTACCTTACTTGAGAACTCAAGAAGGTATGTTTCTATATTATATGTTTCTCTATCCATATTGTTGGTTTGATCGTTCACTAAAATGAAACATTATGGACTTGGTTTCCTAACGAGACCATTTCCTCCACTTCAATTAGAACCAAAACTCACTATTTCACTTGTTTTGCTACTGATATTCCCACCTACACTCAGTTGTCTACCACTTCTATTCTATAAACCATTGTTGAGAGGTTCTTTTAAACTGGAACTAGAATAAAGACCAGTAGTTACCTCAGTTTCTAAGGATGCACATGTGGTGGTGATTTCTCTAAATTGGCTCCATGACCTTTAGGTTGTACGATGTCTATTGTTCATCCCCTCTTCCCCTTGCAACTTGATGACTGATGGGTGTTCTATATGCACTAAAAACTCTCAATTAAATTGTCAACCCGGGGTAAGTAAACTTAGAGTTGTAGCAATATATATGCCAAGGTATAAGGATTGGAGGTAGTATAGTCTAACTAAGGAAGTGGATATCTAAGGGATAATCTATTCAAGCAAAGACTACTAATGATCAAACCCTACTAAGAAACTCAAACTATGTACCCTAAGTAACCTTTGAACAAAGGATCGATGGATAGTTCAAAGAAATCAAATGAAAACCCCTACTCAAAGCAAACTAGTTCAATCATAACAGTAAGAAAAATAAAACTATCTAAAGCAATAAAAATGGAAAAAATACGTGTAATTAACCTATTGAAATTCATTAAGCAACTATCATGTGGAAGCAAGTAAATAGACAAGCAACTACCCTATCAAAGAAAAAATGACAAGTAAGGAACTAACCTATTAAAGCAAGTAAACAACTAACTAACCTAGGATAGCTTCTACATCAAGTAAACTAATCAATAAGCAACTAATAAAGATAAGAAACAAGTGAACTCTATTCTTAAATTAAACTTCACAACTACTTCTAATTTATGAAAGTAAATCTACTAAATTGAAAGCAAGAGGAATTAACAACTAATCTTTAATCTATGATAAGCAAACTACTCTTTAATCTACCAAAGCAAGAAGACTATCTATCTTACAAAGGCAAGGAAATTATCTTCTAATCTATGAAAGCAAGAAAATTATCTTCTAATTTATGAAAGCAAGAAAACTATATTCTAATCTATGAAAGCAAGAAAACTATCTTCTAATCTATGAAAACTCAAATATAGTGTTGATGTTTGTGTCTCCGGTGTCTTATAATATCACGATGGAATTTAACAATGAATGACAATTCAAGAGGAATAAACTCGATATTGACTTCAATAACAAAGTGAAAAGTGTGAATTAGGCAATCCAGTGAGAACTTAGCCATTATGGAAACAACATCAACTATACTACATATCCATGTGATTATTGATCATGCATTAATCATCAACAGTTATAAAGATACTATGCTAATAAACTCAATTGCATTCTATGCTAATGAAACAAATCCATACTACACTAAAATCAATAATTAACTACGAATTGAAATTACAACCTAGATATAAGAAATAAATTGCATGAAGTAAACTAAACTAGTTATATTTCGACAATTCAAATTGCAAAAAGAGGAAATACTCATAAACATAAATTAAACACTATTTTAGCATATGACAAGTAAGCAAATGAGCAACCTAAATGAAAAATTAAATAAATAAATCTAAATAGCAACTAGATAGGCAAACTAGAATTGAAAACTAAAGGCTAATGACTATCCATCCACCGAAACCCTGTCAAAGAGATCATGAATTAAAAACTCTGTTTTTATCATCTATTTTAGCATAAAAGAAAACTTATCTATCATCTACTTATACATGGGGTTAGTATCTAAGCTTGCAAGCTGGCTTCTACTAACTAAAAATTCATTGCATATTAACAAGATCCTTCATAATAACCTGCAAAACTAAATTAAACCAATTAAATCATAAACAACAATTTATACAACAAAGAAGCAAAATGACAATTCATGTATAGAAAATAAATAAAAAGACAACTACACTATTCAATTCAGATCCAAACTCATTGGATATTCACACAGACTATTGGTGGGCCCCCGGGCAAGTCGTGGTTACTCTTCAAAGGCAAACCAAGAGCTTCAACAACACAAATTTACCATTAAAA
This sequence comes from Picea engelmannii, assembly GCA_009831015.1. NCBI lineage: Eukaryota > Viridiplantae > Streptophyta > Pinopsida > Pinales > Pinaceae > Picea > Picea engelmannii. Next base: position 102,754 of record ML826049.1, on the reverse strand, counting down.
CTAAAAACACAGTCTTTACACAGTCTTGGAAAAATGAAAATAGCAAAACATAGCTAAAATTGTCTTTTTCTATAATTCTCTACTTCTTAACAATTATTTGACCACTGAGGTGGTATTTATAAGTTTTACAAGCTGAGAGGTTGACCACTGGAAGGGTCGACCCTCTCTAAAAACAGTAAATTGCATTTAAGATGCCTTAACTATCGGTGGCTTCTAGAAATGAGGCGAGCCAATAATCACCCAACATAACAACCCAAATCGAGTTGGCAAGAGTTCACTAGTTGGAGGCCACGAGCACGAGAAAAACCCATGTTTATGATTCTCCCATCGTTGGCTGCCAATATGCTAACCACCAAATTGCCCATGGTTTTTGTGCAGGATGGAGTGTCGGATGGAGTACCGGACTAAGTGCTGGATGCAAAACAAGCTGTGATTTTTCCCTGTGACATACAAAACGTAAATTAGTTTCTTGGGATCACAAAAACATATTGATTTAGAATCAAAATCATCACAAAACATGAATTATTCATACTTGGTGTGAATCATAGCGATTTGACACAAAAGCTCTTCAAAAACTTCTTCAAAACAGGAAAACACATATACACATTCGAAAAAAATGATCTAATTAACATCATAAAATCAGTCACATCACGGGCCCAACAATGATCACACCCTTCTCTATAATCTTATTTGCATTCTCCTTAGATGTGGATTCCCACTGTATTGTCTTTGATCTGTCTAATTGAACATGTTTGCCCACTTGCTTCTCTTTTCTAGTCATCCTCTCTAACTCTTTAGACATTTGTCCCTCATCCATTCCTCTCTCTAGACTCTCTTTAGCTATCAATCATAGTTATTTCAACCATTGGCCGACTTTCTCTCTTCACCTCCACAACCCCCCCCCCCTCCTAACTCCATTAGATTGTCTTATGTACTTCTCTATCAATAATCATTTTCTCTACTTCCACCCTTTAGTGAACTTCTCGCATTTTGTTCGACCACCACTTCTCAATTATTTTTTCTCGCTTCAAAGCCCATTCCACCCTCTCTAGAGCTTGTGCTTCCTCCATGGTATATTCATCCCTTAGTTATTCATTATTTTTAGCTCCATCCTAGATCACCATCGAGTGCAAGTGCTTATGCTACCATGACTAGCAAGTTAAAAGGCATATAGTCTTCTTCCGTGAAAAAATATCCTTGCCTAGTTTGTGATTTTCTTCGCCAACCTCCTATGAGCTCTATTATCAAATTGTTCATCTGCACTTGAAATTGATTTGTTTAGCTTCACTATGAATTCAATAATATAGTCTTCTATCATAACCTTAACCCATAAGTCAATAACACTTGCAAATTTATGATCAAATCTCTACAATGAAACAAGATTCTGGACGTTTCACTTNTCTGCACTTGAAATTGATTTGTTTAGCTTCACTATGAATTCAATAATATAGTCTTCTATCATAACCTTAACCCATAAGTCAATAACACTTGCAAATTTATGATCAAATCTCTACAATGAAACAAGATTCTGGACGTTTCACTTAATCTCTCTTCTCCCCTTCTATGTAGGTTGTTATGTTCTCCCAATCCACTCAACCATTCAAACAATAATACTAGAAAATCTACCCAAAATACCTCATAGGTATCATGGTCATCATGCATCCACATGGACTATTGTTTGTAATGCATTTCTTCTCAAAGAGGTCAATCTGTCTGAACCACCATTTTTTACATAGCTCCAATTTAACTTGTCAATGATATTGTTAGAATGTCATACACATTATGAAAGAGTCTCGACAATGGTACTATTTTTTGGCTCAATTTTAGACTAGGGTCTATGTTGATGTCCAACAAAGGGAGTCCATTATAGTCTATGTGTTGCCATTTTCAATCCCTATGAAGAGGAAGGTCTCACCCAAAGCACATTGTTTAAACTTAAGTTTGTACAATGCCATGGATACCATATGATTGCTACAACCAACACCCATTCCAATAATAATTCGATATCAACTATTATGCATGTACATAATACTCAGATTGCAACCATTCTCTATTTATTCAACAATTAAATAAGAAGAACCACCATCCTAACTTAAGAGTGCAATAATGATTCAATCATATGAAGGTTTTTTGACATCAAAAACAATGAAAAACATTAAAAGACATCATCCATATACAATGTAAAGACAACAAAAGATTTAAAGGGGGGTCCCATTCCATTCATTTTCAAGATAATCAATACATCATTCATAAGGAGTCGTCAACCATGAGACCACAACAATAACATAGCTCATAGTTTATATAATGGCCTGCATACATGAATAATATAGAGGATCAATAGCGAACTAAAAAAACTTGTTTTAGGTCAAGGAATTTACATTTATATTCATTTGCCTAAAGGTGGGAAGGAACATTCAAAAACCAAAGGGTTGTTAGCCTACATGTGCCTTCATCCTTTTTCCACTTAGTTCCTTGATCACCTGGAAACCCACCTACTATTATGCTTCTTATCTTTGTCTATAGCCAATACTCCTTAATGTTGCTAATGGTCTTCAATCGGCATAGCATGAATTCTATATATTGTGTTTGTTAAGTCCTTCCCTTTTTCTCTAGAGACGTTTAGTTCTTTTCTATATCCATAATGTGTCCTCTATCAAAACAAGGGGCCCAACACCGAGCAATGTAAACTTAGATTTTCTATCAATGAAAATGTTATTGATGAAATAGAAGTTTATGTGCCACCTATTGATGTCTATAGTTTCCCCTATATGTATATGGGGATGTTGTATTCATGTGAATGGCCAACAAGTACCACCTAATCAAGGATGGTAATCATTTATGATAAAATACACACAAGAGGAATTCTAAGATATCTTTGGAGAGTGCACACTAAGCTAAGAGATTGACCATCTCAACTAAGAAGTATGTACCTTTTTTATTGAGACATAAGACACCATTTATGTATGTGTGAGTGCATCCTTTGAAGGATGTGTAAAATAACATAAGTTCCAACTTGAAGAAATTTTATAGGCATATAAAGAAGTGTTCCAAAATCCAAAAGGAATGCCACCTAATATTGAAGTGGAGAATGCCACCTAATATTGCCAATCTTTCCTTTACCAAATATACCACACTACAAGAAAGCCATATTAGAGTCAAAAGAAGTGAAGAAGTAGTTGGAGTAGTTGTTGGAGAAAGGAGTCATAATACTAAGTACCTCACCATATGATTCCCTAGTCATTTTGGTGCATGTTATCCCCATTTTGTGTATAACTAAAGAGATCATGTCTCGAGGCCCTCAGGTTGCAGATATGGAGTGTCGAGAAGACTATATGGCCAGTAGGAGCCCTTTGCACAGTTGGAAACCCCTCTCACCACCACAGATGGTCACAGATTTCCATATGGCATCTACCACATCATTTGGCTTCCAAAAAGATGTGGTCCTTTCTCCATGAGGTACAAGTCAATATCATGATGAGCATCATTTCAATATTTAATCAAATTGAGTATGTTGTATCTTATATTTCTCTAGATTTCATGTTATATTCTTGGGGATTATGCCTTTTTCCCTACTTCACCTTGGTGGTTGACATTGTGCCCTAGTAAGTGGTTTTCCTTGGGGATGGGTTTGTTATGAGGAACTCCCTTAAAAATCCATCGTATAGTTCCTGACCATACTTATCACTTTCCATCATTATTCTCCTCCATTTCCTTATCTCTTGATATTTTAGAGTGTATTAACCCAAGAAGGGGTTGTCCCTCATTCTATGGGAATAAGGGGATGAAATCCCAAAGGGATTGATGTTGGGTCAAAGATAAAAGCCTTATATGAACCTTCAAGATGCTCCGCCCAGGGATCACCCAAGAAAGCATTGAAACACTTATCTTTGAGTAAAGGGGGACCCACAATATGATAAAGAATGCTTAAAAGGTTAGTTGAAGGATGGGAGGTCTCATCACGAGCCGACCTATCACGTCCATGAATATCTGGTGGTATGACATTTCCATCATCTGGTCACCAAACTAGGGTAATGGCTCTTAGTTGCATGGCTAAGAGAAAGGGGGTCTGATCACGAGCTAACCTTCTCATTTCCACTAGGTGTTTGTGGGTGACATTATCATTATTTTCTCACCACTCTAGGGCAATGACCTTCAACCTCTCCTTAAATTTATGAAAGAATAAAAAAATGGCATTTAATGGGCTTGGAAAAAATACATTGTGGACGAAGGTACCACACACCCTCTACAAAGGCACCCATGAATGAGACCTACGACCTCTTGTATGTTATAAACCCTATGCCTATTAAGTCTTGACCCCAACCACTTCACCTACTTTACATGGATCAGAGAGGGATCTCTTGGAAACTCTCATTGACCTAGGGAAAGATCTACCCGATAGGACGCCTCGTCAACCCTCCCATATTCAAGCTTGACAAGTTGCATAGTGTCTTTGAGAAATTAATTGTTTGATATAGTAATATGTGATGCACATGCTTAGGTGGATCTTTTATTTATTGGATTCACTTATCATGATGTTATGACTTGAGATCCTTGGAGGGCGTGCTCATTTGTATTTACAATACCTAGTTGGTGAACAATTTTGGGAGAACAATCCTAGTTTGGGCTTCCATGGGGCTACAAGCCCACAAGTTGAATGCCAAGGGTCCACATGTTGGATCACAGAGATGAAGTATTGAAGACCTGGAAGATGATGTGGAAGAATTATCCCAACCCTCACATGCCAAACAATTTTCCCAGGAGGGGAAAAACTTCTTCTTTTTTAGATTGACATCATATTTTGGGGCTAGGGTTTGGTGGTGGTATTACCATTCATTGACACATGGACGTTTTGAGGAAGATGAGGCCTTTTCCATGAGGAGATTTCAAAAATGTTTGACATGTGGCCTTTGGAATCTTACCATAGCTTCTCCAACACCAACGACTTGTCCCAAGTGAGAAAACATCCCCTAAAGGGGTGACGTCCATGTAAAATTAGGGTTTTATTTGCGAAAAAGTGAAATTTAAAGTGAAATGTTTAATATTACCAACAACTTGTCCCAAGTTAGAAAACATCCCCTAAAGGGGTGACGTCCATGTAAAATTAAGGTTTTATTTGCACAAAAGTGAAATTTTAAGTGAATTGTTTAATATGACTTTGTTAAAGGGGGTACGATTAGAGTTGTTGACCCCTAGTCTTATGGTTTACCCCTTAACATGTGGACAAGTCACCTTGGTGACATTTTGTATAAATAAGAGATCATAAGATATCATTTGGATATAACTCTCCCTCTTGTGAGAAGACTTGATCTGAATTTTTCGCTACACTTGACATATTTGTCTCTTGTGCACTTGTTTATGGCTATATTTTGTGAATGGTTGATGGAGGAGTGAGGTCCTAGCCTTGGATGAATGGTTTCTAGGTTTTATGGTGGATTATATTAGCATCTTCTTGATTTGGTATGGTTTTTACTCTTATTTTATCATTTGTTTCAATTCAAGGATTTTTGTGCTAGGAGATAAGTGGGAAGTAAGAGAATTTACACCCCCACTCTAGTATAATTTCATCATGTATTGCTTGAATTTTATTGATGTTGCAAGGATTTGTTTGAGGAAGTAAGAGGATTTACACCCCTCATTCTCAAACCCTAACTAGAGATACTTGCCTTGGGAAGTAAGAGGATTTACACCCCCAAGGAAGTAGTATCTATAGTTCATTTACTTGACTGCATTAACCCAATATTTAAGGGACTAATCATTTTTTAAATTGCATTGGAGATATAAAATCGTTGCCTTGGGAAGAGTGATTTTTGCTAGTTTCAAATTTATCTTTTTGGAGAAGTGTTCCTTGAGCCTTGAGCTCTCTTGCCTCATTGAGGCATCCCTATTCTCCCACTACAATTATTGTTGTTACAAAATTTAACCTACATCCATTAGGGTTGCATAACCCTAGTTGCTAACTCTCTCCTAACTCCTAAACTAACCCTGGACTAGCTCTTAAATTTTACTCACTAACTCTACTAACTAGAGCGCACCTTTTGGACTACTTGTTGGCATGTTTTGATGGTATAAATTGTTGATATAAGTGACTGAAATATTCGGCCATAAGACTGCAATTTTCTGCAGAAAATACATGTTTACAATAGTCATCTTCTCTTTCCTCTTAAGTGTCATTTTTCAGTCATCTTCTCTTGCTAATCTTAATGCTAATTTTCTTAACTAGTTTATATCTTTATATGTTGATTTAGATGCTTCATTTTCTGATATAAATTTTCATCTAGTGCTGCAAATTAGGGACATCAAGCTTAACTTGTTGATCCATACTAACATATATCATTGCAGGGTGTCTTTCTTTGTGTCTTGGGCATGTACGATCATCCAGAGAAGTACTACATCTTTGTGGAAACAATCACTTGACTTACAAGGCATATCTTTCCACATATCACTCCACTTAGATTTTACTTCTATGGGTTTCACTTTCATCCCCATGTATCTACATCTCATTCCCCCTAGGGTCACCAACATCGCCTCCCAAGAGTGACCTAGTCACCCTTGAAGTACGGGACCTACATCGAGGTGAAAATGGGTGTAGTATTCCCTAGTTTTATCACTTGTTTTTGTGTTTGGGTTGGGACTTTCCCAAACTACAACTTGTGCTATAACATTTTGGTGTCCTTGTCGGGGAATATTTTGAATCTTCTTCGTACTCTAATGACACTTTGGTAAGATATCCAAAGCCTTTCCCTTAGCTTGCCTAGAGAATCCACATAAGGGACGTTCCCTTCCCATTTTCCTTGATGATATCATATTGAAACTCATCTAGGGACTCCACCTTCCCAGAACCCTTCCTTCCCCAAACCTTTCCCCCATGGGAGGTTCAAGCCTTCTAAGGTTTACCAAAGAAGGCCTCCTCTCAAGTCTCTCGTTGTTAAAACCCTTTTCCATAATACCCTTCCTCTTGCTCCAATGGATCACCCTTGGGCAAGGGACCTCTACAAAACCCTTAACATGGCCAGTATCTAAGGTTACCCTAATACAATGCCAAAAGAAGTCAACAAGTGGTTTCCAAAGTTCCCAGGAAACAATGAGATAATTGTTGAGGACCAAATTTATGTCATGGATTGGGACATGGACAATGCATGTATTGAAAATTAATATGTGGCCATGAGGTTATTTTCTTAATCATTGACTGAAGAAGCCCTTGATTGGTTCAGATGACTCCCTAACAATCATCTCACATCCTATGATGATTTTTCCAACTTATTCAAGAGAAGATGGTCGAAAAAGATAGATGGTTGGACACTTGGGGCGTATTTCAATCAAGTAAATAAAAAAGGAGAATGAAACAGTAAAGGAAATCATTACCAGATTTGACAGGTTGTCCAATCAAATTCCAATAGATTACCATCCTACAACATCATCAGTTCATCTCCTTTACATGAATTATTTCGAAGGGAAGTTATGATTCATTCTCAAAGATAAAAATCATGCATCATTGGCAGAGGCTAAAGAGTTCAGTATTATCATTGAAGAGAATATTCTTGATTCGAAAGTAGAACCTTTTTAGTACCCTTGTGCCAAAGCAGAAGCAAGAATGAAGGTTTCCAACAACAATGTTCTTGATCTAGTTGCTCTCCTAACTTAGAAGAAAGACCAAATGAATACTTAGTTTGTTCAAGTGCATTATCAACTTATGAACCATATGACTACAATGGAAAGAAATCAATCTACTCCCAGACCTCAGTTTTCCAGACAATAGAGAGATGCCATCGGTTGGAAACCAAGACCTCAACAAGAGGCAAAGGCACCAGATAATTTGAAACTTGTTGGGACAGTTGATATAGAAGCTTGGTGTCTCCCATGTCAAGAACCCCACAGGGAAGATGAGTTCCCCCGACGAGACGAGGATTATCCTGAAGATATAAACTTCATTGATATGATTTGTGATTTCGAAGATGAACAAGTTACCCAAGAGCATATCAATGAAGCCAACAAAATAGGAGAAAGAGAGGGGAGACTCTATGCCTTAAATGAATTGATAAATGATAAGAAGAAGGAATAAGGAGGAGGGAAATTTTGACCTACACTAGAATAAATAAAGATTCAACCCCTTTGTCAAAGCCTGATACTCCTCTTCCATCAACAAAAAAGGTGGCTCAACCACCGGTATGTGAGTTTCTTCCTAAGCCAACTCCTACAGATGACATTCAGTTAAATATAGATGTTGCAAGCATGTTTGGAAAAATGAATATGATGGTTCTAGTGACAGAGATGTGTAAGATACCTTCTATGAAAAGGGAATTTTTTAAAGTCTTACAGGTACCATTCGAGAAGGAGGATCCTCCCATCATTTTGAATACTATGTATCTCAATTGGCCAAGGGACAAGAACACTCCTTTCTATCTTTCATTAGGCATTAATGGCCTCCGCTTGAATAACTATATTCTTTATTTAGAGGCCTCAACAAATGTCATGTCATTGAAGGTAATGAAACAACTTGGTTTGAAGCCAACTCGACCTTATGGAAATGTTTGTGGTATTGATTCACGAAGGGTCAAGGTCTTGGGAGTGTGTGAAGACGTTGAGGTGTTTTTGATAGATTTTCCACATATCAACATCCTCATGGACAAATTGGTGATTGATGTTATGATGCCTAGGGTATGTTCTTTTCAAGGACTTGGTCCTCATCCCTTAGAGGTTTCCTTAGCATGAACCTTACACATGCATATATTCCCATGGGTGATGGCACGTATGAGATCTAACACAATAGGGAAAAGAAATATACACATGTAATGGATTTGAGGCGCTCTAATTATGTCAGTGAACACTATTATGATATGCCTCCACAAGTTATTGAGTATGATTCAAACGAGTTACCCTTCATACATGAAGATTCCATAGAGATGTTTCTCCCATGGACATATAAGAAGAATACTGTGAAATACCATGGAAAGGAGTTGGGGTATATTCATATTATGCAAGGAGAAGATAAAAAACATGAAGAAATTGTCAAAGAGATAGTCCACACAGAGCCTCCACATGATGAGAATACACCTTGCATCGATTTCAATGAACGAAGTATTGTGCTCATGTGGGACAAAAAAAAGAGCAAGCCCAGATATGGCTAGAAAGACAAAAATTCATGGCTTGGCCTTTACATCATCAAGAAGAAGTATGATAAAAAAAGGTACTATCTGGAAACACTAGATGAGAGAAATATGCCACTACTAGTAGATGGATCTCTTCTCCAACCTCACATCCAGATCACATGACTTCTTCGGGGTCCATGCCCTAGGTAAGTAGGTAAGTCATTTTTATTTCCAATGCATTTGCATATTGATTTCTCATACTATTTTAGATGCATTTCATTTTCATTTTTCTCTACTTGAATATTGATTTCATGCTTAGCTTAGAAATTTTTGAAAAAATGTCAAAATTTTTATTTTCTAGTTTAGTTTTCATTTTTGGATTTATTTGCAATGTATCTACAAAGTGGCCACAATGTATCTTCTTCGTACTCTAACAACACTTTGGTAAGATATCCAAAGCCTTTCCCTTAGCTTTCCTAGAGAATCCACATAAGGGACGTTCCCTTCCCATTTTCCTTGATGAGCTCATATTGAAGCTCATCTAGCGACTCCACCTTCCCAGAACCCTTCTTTCCCCAAACCTTTCCCCCATGGGAGGTTCAAGCCTTCTAAGGTTTACCAAAGAAGACCTCCTCTCAAGTATCCCTTTGTTAAAACCCTTTTCCATAATACCCTTCCTCTTGCTCCAATGGCTCACCCTTGGGCAAGGGACCTCTACAAAACCCTTAACATGGCCAATATCCAAGGTTACCCTAATACAATGCCAAAAGAAGTCAACAAGTGGTTTCCAAAGTTCCCAGGAAACAATGTGATAACTTTTGAGGACCAAATTTATGTCATGGATTGGGACATGGACAATGAATGTATTGAACATTAATATGTGTCCATGAGGTTATTTGCTTCAACATTGACTGAAGAATCCCTTGATTGGTTCAGATGACTCCCTAACAATCATCTCACATCCTATGATGATTTTTCCAACTTATTCAAGAGAAGATGGTAAAAAATGACAGATGGTTGGACACTTGGGGCTTAGATCAATCAAGTAAAGAAAAAAGGAGAATGAAATAGTAAAGGAATTCATTACCATATTTGACACGTTGTACAATCAAATTCCAATAGATTACCATCCTACAACATCCTTAGTTCATCTCCTTTACATGAATGATTTTGAAGGGAAGTTATGATTCATTCTCAAAGATAAAAATCATGCATCATTGGAAGAGGCTAAAGAGTTCAGTATCGTCATTGAAGAGAATCTTCTTGATTCGAAAGTAGAACATTTCAGTAGCCTTGTGCCAAAGCAGAAGCAAGAATGAAGGTTTCCAACAACAATGTTCTTGATCTGGTTTCTCTCTTGACTTAGAAGAAAGACCAAATGAATACTCAATTTGCTCAGGTGCATAATCAACTTATGAACCGTATGACTACAATGGAAAGAAATCAATCTTCTCTCAAACCTCAGTTTTTCAGACAATGAAGAGATGCCATCGGTTGGAAACCAAGACCTCAACAAGAGGCAAAGGCCCCAGATACCTTGAAACTTGTTGGGACAGATAATTTTGGGGTCTCCCATGTCAAGAACCCCACAGGGAAGATGATTTTCCCCGACGAGACGAGGATTATCCTGAAGATATAAACTTCATTGATATGATTTGTGATTTCGAAGATGAATAAGTTACCCAAGAGCATATTAATGAAGCCAACAAAATAGGAGAAAGAGAGGGAAGACTATGTGCCTTAAATAAATTGATAGATGATCAGAAGAAGGAATAAGGAGGAGGGAAATTTTGACCTACACTAGAATAAATAAAGATTCAACCCCTCTGTCATAGCCTGATACTCCTCTTCCATCAATAGAAAAGGTGGCTCCACCACCTCCACCACCGGTATGTGAGTTTCTTCCTAAGCCAACTCCTACAGATGACATTCAGTTAAATATAGATGTTGCAAGCATGTTTGGAAAACTGAATATGACATTCTAGTGACAGATATGTGTAAGATCCCTTCTATGAAAAGGGAAATTTTTAAAGTCTTATAGGTACCAATCAAGAAGGAGGATCATCCCATCATTTTGAATACTATGTATCTCAATCGAACAAGGGACAAGAACAATCCTTTTTATCTTTCATTAGGCATTAATGGCCTCTGCTTGAATAATTGCATGCTTTATTTAGAGGCCTCAACAAATGTCATTTCATTGAAGGTAATGAAACAACTTGGTGTGAAGACAACTCAACCTTATGGAAATGTTTGTGGTATTGACTCACGAAGGGTCGAGGTCTTGGGAGTGTGTGAAGACATTGAGGTTTTTTTGATAGATTTTCCACATACAAGTGTCCTCATGGACAAATTGGTGATCGATGTTATGGATACCTAGGGGATGTTCTTGGCAAGGACCTGGTCCTCATCCCTTATAGTTTTCCTTAGCATGAACCTTACACATGCATATATTCCCATAGGTATGGCACATATGAGATCTAACACAATAGGGAAAAGAAAGATACACATGTAATGGATTTGAGGCGCTCTAATTATGTCAGTGATTACTATTATGATATGCCTCTGCAAGTTATTGAGTATGATTCAAACAAGTTACCCTTTATACAAGAAGATTCCATAGAGATGTTTCTCCCATGGACAGATAAGAAGAAGACTGTGAAATACCATGGAAAGGAGTTGGGGTCTATTCATATTATGCAAGGAGAAGATAAAAAAACATGAAGAAATTGTCAAAGAGATAGTCCACACAGAGCCTCCACGCGATGAGAATACACCTTGCATTGATTTCAATGAAGGAAGTCTTGTGCTCATGTGGGACAAAAAAAAGAGCAAGCCCAGATATGGCCAGAAATATAAAAATTCATGGCTTGGCCTTTACATCATCAGGAAGAAGTATGATAAAGAAAGGTACTATCTGGAAACATTAGATGAGAGAAAGATGCCACTACTGGTAGATGGATCTCTTCTCCAACCTCACATCTAGGTCACGTGACTTCTTCAGGGTCGATGCCCCAGGTAAGTAGGTAAGTCATTTTTATTTCTGTTGCATTTGCTTATTGATTTCTCATACTATTTTAGATGCATTTCATTTTCATTTTTCTCTACTTGCATATTGATATCATGCTTAGCTTAGAAATTTTTGAAAAAATGTCAAAAAATTTATTTTCTAGTTTAGTTTTCATTTTTGGATTTATCCGTGATGTATCTACACACTGGCCGCAATGTATCTTATGGCGGCCATACCTTGAAGGTCTTTGTCACCCAAGCATAGGTATGTCTGCCTTGGGTTTGAAGCATATCATAATATTTGTTTGATGGTTGTGTGTAGCTTCTACCAAGTTCTTTGAGTCCATACCCTTGCTCGAAAAAGTCTACAAAGTACTTCAGTCATCATTTTTCATCTTCTAACTTCGCACTTTGGGGGGAAATCTGTTACACATCAAAATTACTCACTTCAATGATGACCTATTGTCATCATTACAAGTGTCACAAATGTCGCATTTTGACCGCAAGTGTCGCAAGTGTCATAGACATCATACAATCAGCTTGCCTGTGTCATGTCTCTAATGACATCATAAGGAACACTTGAAGACACCCTCAGAGACTGGTTAAATAAGGAGAAATCATTTGACAAAGAGTACAAAGCCTTTGCCTTGAGAAAAACCACTTAAAAATAAATTTTAAAGGGCAGCGCTCCCCTACCTACTGACAAGGAGCGCTAGCGCTCCTTGCCCTCCTTTAGGGGAGCATTGCAATGCTTTGTGCCCCATTCTGGGGGAGTGATGGGTTGTTTGAGGAAATCTTGGGTTGTTGAGGAAAATCGGGGAAAAATACCCCTCATCCCTGGAGTTAGTTGGATTTGAATCTGAGGTCAAGGATGGATCTTAGAAAGGATCCACAACTGATGGAGAAAGATCCTCAACCTATCCCAAGAATCTCTAAGGTGGTTGGGCCTCTCCAAGCTTATATAAGGAGGCCTTTTCATGGTGAAAGGCATATGGAGAAATTGAGAGATACCTAACTTATGATCTCATAAGGAAGGAGACATTGAAGGCATCAAACTTATGATCTCATAAGGAAGATGATCAGTGAAGCATAATCATTTTGTTTTTGCATCATTTGAGAAAGGGGTTGGACAAAGAGAGTTGGAAGAGGATGTTGCAGCTTCATCAAAGGTCTATAAGTATCTCTATTGAGTTCTCATTAATACATGTGCTTGGCCTGTTTCTTTCAAGATAGTGGATACCTACATGAACTTGTCTTTAATGGATATATCTAGTTTCAAATTAATCATAGTAGAATAGGAAGCATGTTTTGTCTTTGATTGGATTGCAGGACTTGTTGAAGAGCTTGGACATCAGAGTTCAACTTGAACTGAGCAAGGACAAACATCGTAAAAAGGTACATATTCTTCCTCTTCTCTATAGATTAGCTTAGCTAGGTTTAAATGGATTTCAGTGACCAAAGTTAGCACCTTTATGTCTTTACCTTAGATATTTAGGGTTCAAGAGGGAATCCACTTGTCCACAGAGGGATTTTCCTGTAACAATATATATATGTGGATGAAAGGTGATAGCACCACCCTAGATGCTATAATCTCTTTGTCTGAGTTTTTGGCAGACACGGGTCTACCAAGAGATGCTCTGGTTCTCATGCACTCTATGACGAGCACATGTCCCCATGTAGGAGACATATGTTATTCCCATTTTGTGGATAACTAAGGAGATTATGTCTCGAGGCCCTCAGTTTGCAGATATGGAGTGTCGAGAAGACTACATGGACAACAAGATCATTTTTCACAGTTGGAAACCCCTCTCACCACCACAGATGGTCACAGATTTCCAGATGGCATCCACCACATCAGATGGCTTATGGAATGCGATGGGCCTTGCTCCATGAGGTACAAGTCAGTATTATGGTGAGCATAATTTCAATATCTAATCCAATTGTGTATGTTGTATCTTATATTTCTCTATATTTCATGTTATATGCTTGGACATTATGCCTTTTTCCCTACTTCACCTTGGTGGTTGACATTGTTCCCTAGTAAGTGGTTTTCCTTGGGGATGGGTTTGCTACTAGGAACTCCCTTAAAAATCCTGATTGTACCATTCTTGACCATACTTACAACTTTCCATCAATGGTCCCCTCCATTTCCTTATCTCTTGGGATTTTAGGGTGTATTGACCCAAGAAGGGGTTGTTCCTCATTCTATGGGAAGAAGGGGTTGAAGGCCCAGAGGGATTGATGTTGGGTAAAAGATAAAAGCCTTGTATGGACCTTCCAGATGCTTCGCCCAAGTATTACCCAAGAAAACAGTGAAACACTTATATTTGAGTAAAGGGGGACCCACAATATGATAAATAATGCTTAAAAGATTAGTTGAAGGATGGGAGGTATTTTCACGAGCCAACCTATCATGTCCATGAATATCTACTGGTATGACATTGCCTTATCCTATTCACCAAACCAAGGTAATGGCTCTTAGTTTCATGGTTGAGAGAAAGGGGGTCTCATCACGAGCCAACCTTCCCATTACCACTAGGTGTTTGTGGGTGACATTTCCATTATCTTGTCACCACGCCAGGGCAGTGACCTTCAACCTCTCCTTAAAATTATGAAAGAATAAAAGAATGGCAATTAATGGGCATGGAAAAAAATGCATTGCGGACGAAGGTACCACACACCCTCTAAAAAGGCACCCATGAATGAGACACTACGACCTCTTGTATGTCATGAACCCTATGCCCATTGAGTCTTGACCCCAACCACTTCACCTACTTTACATGGCTTAGAGAGAGATCTCTTGGAAACTCTCCTTGACCAAGGGCAAGATCTACCCAATAGGACACCTCGTCAACCCTCCCATATTCAAGCTTGACAAGTCGCATATTGTCTTTGAGAAATTAATTGTTTGATATAGTGATATTTGATGCACATTATTAGGTGGCTCATTTATTAATTGAATTCACTTATCATGATGTCATGACTTGAGATCCTTGGAGAGCGTTCTCATTTGTCTTTGCAAGACCTAGTTGTTGGACAATTTTGGGAGAACAATCCTAGATTGGGCTTCCATGGGACTACAAGCCCACAAGTTGGATGCCAAGGGTCCACATGCCGGATCACAGAGATGAATATTGAAGACCTAGAAGATGATGTGGAAGACTTATCCCAACTCTCACATGCCAAATGATTTTCCCAAGAGGGGATAAACATATTATTTTTTAGATTGACGTCATATTTGGGGGATAAGGTTTGGTGGTGGTGTTACCATTCATTGACACATGGATGTCTTGAGGAAGATGAGGCATTTGACATGAGGATATTGCATAGATGTTTGACATGTGGCCTTTGGAGGCTTACCATAGCTTCTCCAACACCAACTTGTCCCCAGTGAAAAAACATCTCCTAAAGGGGTGACGTCCATGTAAAATTAGGGTTTTATTTGTGCAAAAGTGAAATTTTAAGTGAATTTTTTAATATTACTTTGTTAAAGGGGGCAAGATTAGGGTTTTTGACCCCTAGTCTTGTGGTTTACCCCTTAATATGTGGACAAGTCACCTTGGTGACATTTTGTATAAATAAGAGATCATAAGATCTCATTTGGAGATAACTCCCCCTTGTGAGAAGACTTGATCTGAAATTTTTTCTTTACTTGGCATATTTGTCTCTTGTGCACTTGTTTATGGCTATCTTTTGTGAATGGTTGATGGAGGAGTGAGGCGCTAGCCTTGAATGAATGATTTCTAGATTTTATGGTGGATTATCTTAGCATCTTCTTGATTTGGTATGTTTTTTACTCTTATGATATAATTTGTTTCAAGTCAAGGATTGTTGTGCTAGGAGCCAAGTGGGAAGTAACAGAATTTACACCCCCACTCTAGTCTTATCATTTATTGCTTGAAGTTTATTGATGTTGCAAGGGTTTGTTTGAGGAAGTAAGAGGATTTACACCCCTCATTCTCAAACCCTAACTAGAGATACTTTCCTTGGGAAGTAAGAGGATTTGTAACCCCAAGGAAGCAACATATCTAGTTCATTTACTTGATTCCATTAACCCAATATTTAAGGCACTAGTCATTTTTTAAATTGCATTGGAGATATAAAATTGTTTCCTTGGGAAAAATGATTTTTGCTAGTTTCAAGTTTATCTTTTTGGAGAAGTGTTCCTTGATCCTTGAGCTCTCTTGCCTCATTGAGGCATCCCTCTTCTCCCACTAATTTAATGGATGTTACAAACTTTAACCTGCAACCATTGCGGTTGCATAACCCTAGTTGCTAACTCTCTCCTAACTCCTAAACTAACCCTAGACTAGCTCTTAAAGTTTACTCACTAAATCTACAAACTAGGGCACATCTTTTGGACTAATTGTTGGCATATTTTGATGGTGTAACTTGCTGATATAAGTGACTGAAATATACATCCATAAGGCTTCAATTTTCTACAGAAAATACATGTTTACAATAGTCATCTTCTCTTTCCTCTTAAGTGCCATTTTTCAGCCCATATTTATTACTGATATTAATGTTGATTTACTTAACTAGTTTAGATATTTATATGCTGATTTAGGTGTTAGAGGCGTTAATGAAACATCAACTACTAGAAAACATAAAGAAGTGTGAGTTTTCTAAGTATCCCTTGGTGTATGTGGGGCATGCGATTAGTGGGGGGTAGTTGAAGATTGATCTTGCAAATATAGAGGTCATCCTTAAATGGCCTAGTCCTACCAATGTCACGGAAGTTAGGAGTTTTGTGGGAGTTTCCCAATATTTATGAAAGTTCATAGCATTATTTTTAGATGTGGTGGAAGTACGTCATGCTATAACAACTAGTGGTAAGAGGTTTTAGTAGGGTAATTATCAGCAAAAGTCCTTTGAAGAACTAAAGAAAAATATTAGTTAAGCCCTGATCCTAACACTACTTAACTCACAAAAGTCTTTTTCAACAAAAATTGATGCTAGTGGGTATGCTAGTGGGTATGCTATGGGAACAATAATAATGCAATGGGGGAGACATCATTTAGATCTATTATATGGAGTAGTTATGCAGTACTCTATATATGGCAAGGAACTCTATGCCTTGGTTCAAGAATTAAAGAAATGGAAGCACTATATATTAGGTAAAGAGACCATCCTCCATACTGATCACCATCCTCTATAATACTTGCAGGCCTAGAGTAAGCTAAACAATTAAGACATTATAAATAGATGAGATTTCTACAACAAATTTAATCTAGTGATCAAATATAAGAAGGGACGAAATTGCAAAAAGTTGGGGTAATTTTCTATCTAGACCACTAACATAAAAAAATATAGCTTTGGGAGCTATTATGCACATGGATCCATTCACCCATGAAACAATAGAAATAAATATGTGGAAGATGAGGACTTCAAGGGAGTGTATTAGTAGTAGAAAGGATAAAAAGGAATAAATACATGTTGATTACCATTTCCAAGATGGATT
Source organism: Picea engelmannii (assembly GCA_009831015.1). NCBI lineage: Eukaryota > Viridiplantae > Streptophyta > Pinopsida > Pinales > Pinaceae > Picea > Picea engelmannii. Next base: position 85,198 of record ML826049.1, on the reverse strand, counting down.
ACTGTAGAATATGGGGATGCTTTGTGTACTAAAGGAAGAAAGAATACAACTAACATGGGGCCTTCACTTAGTGAACTTGTTAGTGCTAGAAGTTTCCCCTAGACTGCTATAGGGTCAAGCCAAACACATCTTAGTTATTGCAATAGTTTTTTGTAGATGGAAATTAGATTATGAATTGATTTGATGGATCAACGAGACTAAATGAGAAAGGAAAATGGAAATAAACTAACGTAATATTGGAGATATACCATTGGGAATGGAGCCAAGTAAAGACCATGTTATATTGAAGACCAATGAGCTGCATATCAGACAAAATACTCATATTATGGTGGATGGAAGAATGGAGAATGTGACAAATAGTAGAACATCCACTAAACAGAGATTATCTCTGCAAAATGGATTTGACGGGTACTTGAACAAAGCACACAAGCAACAAGCAGATCACAACAAATTCTTTACTGCTCAAGAATATATTGTTTATGGACAGCCATTGATTCTCAATGTCTGTAACTCGTTCAAGCAAGAGGAAAAGGAAGAATTGAAAACGAAGAGATCACAATCTGATAGCACAATTCACAGGGATATTCAATGTCAGAAATGAATACTTAATAAAATTGTCCATAGGCTTACAATGATTCATACACAGGCCTCTGCCCAAAATTCACCTCTCGGGCCTCGTCCCTCCTCCTCTCTTGATTTTGATGAAAATATATATAGATCATTACCTTAACAAACAATTTCTATTTTCTAAAATACAACTATGATCTACACACTAAAAACAAAATGATGTTTGCAAGAAATCTTGAAAGATAATCAAGAATATTGAGTCGGTGGATTTGTTGGCTGGAATAGTTGCAAAAGGACCTCAAAATATGCCATTTGTTTATTTGGATATCTTTGATTGATGATTCATCATTTTAAAATTCTTTTATTATCCTCTTCATAACCTTCGAGTGCAAATATCTTGCTTCCAAATAAGAGTACATGCAATGTATGCTCGGTTAGAAAATTGCCCTGAAAATGTTCAACTTGCTCCCTAAAACTTGGGATATTGTGGAATCCTTCATCTGCTGCTAGGGTGTATTTTCCTTGTTATTTCTTCCCCTTGAAAAACTTGATTTAATTTCCACTTATGTTGCTAGGAACTCGATCTGTTACCTGTGCCTTGAAATCTTGGATAATTCCATGAAATGAGGATTGATTTATAGAAATAAGGATCTGACATCCAAAATAGGATGCATATCCCCTGTTCCTAGATACTCTTCCACCCAATTTTTGTTATTAGTTGTTTTATGTTTTTCTCTAGTTGAGATATGTGAAAACTCAATGCCTCTTGGCGTTGTATCTCGATTGAAGGTTTTAATGTCTTTCTCTTGTTCAGGAGGTTCGTTGGCCTCAACTTAGTTGGATGCTGATAATTTTTGCCACAATAAACAATTATAGCATATTCTTTGGACACTTTCTCAACTGTCACTAATATTCCCCCACTTTCATATTCCAGCATCCTTGTTATGTCTTCAACATGTGCACAGCTAATTCCTTTCGAGAGAATTTTCACTAATTCCCTGTGCTTCCAATGCAAGTGCATATTTTCCACTACACTGTCAAAGACTCCTCGCCTCCCCAACAACAAAAATGCCTTCATTCTCAATCCAATTTTGCGAAACATGAATTTCTCTTCATTAATTACTGCATCTTGATCTGCTGGTTGTTCAACAAGTGCCAACGATACTTCTGATTTAGCTAGATCTTTCTCTACTTTCTTCTCCTTTGATGTCCACAACTCGAGCTTAGATACTAGTTGCTCAGCGCCTTGTATTGTTGAAGTTGTCAATTGCCCAAAGGTTGAATGCTCCACCTATGCGCCCAAATTAAAAACATCAGAAATTCTTTTACTCAGGCCACCACTTGTCAACTAATCATCATTTTGGAATTTGCGAGATCAGCTTTCAAACTATCTGTTGAAAGATCCATTCGACACATGTGTGTGAGCTCTCATTTTGGCGTGTTGATGTGTTGATGAAGGTTTTGGCATATCAAATATTGCAAAACCCTTTGGCACTATGTCAACTCGATCCGTTTACTAAGTGAAGAAGACCCAAATATCCTCTGCAGTAGTTTGCGCCTTCGAGAACATAGAAAGTTGTAGACGATTAAGAAGAAACTAAGAGATTACTTCAAATACAAGAACATACCAAACATAGATAAATGGATTGGCAAAACTTCGACATCTGTAGCTCGAGCTTGGAGCCTAAGTGTTTTTTGCGTTCCTCCACCGACTAGTTTCATATTAGCACTTGGTATAACCTTTGTGAATTACATTTGGCACCTTGTGTTGAACGCATTACTCGTGGCTTAAAGTTTGAATGCTGTGTTATGTGGTCAATAAGCCAACGCATTGTGTATACATTCTTTAGTCCACGGGCTCTCCTCCATGTAGCTTGTTGTTGATGCTTGGATGCTTGGTGTAGGTGGGTGAGATTGACTTCAATACCTGTCAGGCTAAATAGAGATTGTCTCCAATTATATTGGTGGCACCATTATCCACTTAACTTCCATTGAGGATTCCCAGACAAACATTACCTCGAGAACTGATGACCAAGTAATCTCCTGGGAGAATTTCAAAATGTTTGGTCTTAATAAGCCATGGGTTGCCCCCAAAATCTAGGGTTAATGGTTTGAAAATGTGTTTCACATCTGCTACAGACCTGGTAGGATATTTCGCCCGCCAACACAATGGTAAGAAATGTTGATATATATTTTTTATTCTAACAATGTATTGTGTTGATGCTGGTTCTGGGCACAATGATTGTATGGAGATTTTGGGCTTGCTGACCCATGTTTTATAAAAATCATAAGAATTCCTTCGGATAGTCTCCCTAGCACTTGGTTTTTGATGCTCTATAACAAGACACACTTTTATTCAAATAACATAAACAATCTAGATATGGCCCGAAAATGAACATGGCGAATAATTCAAAGATTTTTGGGAAGTGATATAATGTTTTATGATGGCGCTGCAGGAATGTCACTTTTCTAGTAGCATGTCTGTGATGATCAAAATTCCAAATTTAATGCTGTGAATTTGAGTACTAATAGTGGCTCCTTATGGGGATGATGCTCTCCCTATGAGGCATCAAGAACAAGCAGACCATTGTTCATTTTCCTCTGTGCATCTATGCAACGCAACCTACAAACATTCAAAATTATGCTATGCCTAATCTGGTGGGCTTGTGGAGTCATTCATACTGTCATCAGATCTCTACAATATTTATTCAAATTTTGAACACACTATTGAAAACAAGATTACTGTTGCAAACTAACCAACTGAAAAGATTCTTCATGCTCGTAAGATGAACTTATTATTCTATCTTATTCCTACTTCTAACCAGTAAAAACTGGCTTAGTCATGTGTAATCATGCTTCCAATGAAACTATGATAACATCCATCCGACAGTAAAAACTCCTTGCATGCAGATAAAAATCAAAGAAAACTCCATTATGTGTAACATAATTTTAACTTGTAACACATGATTGCAACCACCATCTTCTTTGATTAGAAACTTTGCAAGGCCGAAAACTTCTGAGAAGTATGACTCCATATAAATGGCTATTGGATCAAAAAAACATGAGAAAATACTAGATGATATGAAGAATAAAGGTATTGTCTTAACTCATCTTTATCAATTCCATAATGCTCTTGATCAGATCTAACAATGTCATATGTTGCCTTATACGTTTGTTCTTGACAAGCAATTTCTTGATTTTTCTCTTTAATCATAGGTAAAAACATATCATGGGAATCCTCTTGAAGAAATTGAGAAAAAAACCCTTTTTCAACTATTTTTTCATTCAAATAAAAAACAACAGGGGCATCAGAGACAAGATCTAACGCATCTACAACTATGCAATCATCATTACTATCATCAATCGTATCTTGAAAATCTTCCTCAACAACATGTTTTCCATTCTTGCAATCAGAAGAAAAATTTTATTTCCGCTGAATATACTTCTCAAATATATAACAACAATTTTTTAAAAGACTTTCAGCTGAAAATTATTTTTTACAAAATAAATTGAAAGCATCATGAAAATTTTCCAATGAGTTAATACTTGAAGTTGGAAGAGATCTGCACCAGCCAAGGGCTACTCCCTTCAAAGAGTATCTGAAAAGCTTGATCTGGACATCCTTATGCACAATCTAATATTCATGAATAAACTCATGAAAATCTAGCAGATGCTCAGCAGGAACCTCCCAATCTTCTCCTTTAAATGTAGGAAGGATACCTTCCCATTCATCTCTGCTAAGCATTGGGTTTGGAAAACCAACTACATTCGAAAAATCACAAAAAGGAAACCTTTGAGCCAAAATGGCTTCCATACTTGGATTCAGTGGATTCGCCTATTAATATTTAGACAGTGGAGTCACCATGGTGAAAGATCTGCAGTCAAGCATATGTCCTCTTCCTGTTCACCATCAAGAAGCAGATATGATCATTGTCGTTCTCCCGTGGAATATTTCTTCGTTGCTTCGTCCTCGGCAATGGCGCCAAAAGATGTTAGTGCTAGAAGTTTCCCCTAGACTGCTATAAGGTCAAGCCTAGCACATCTTAGTTATTGCAATAGTTTTTTGTAGATGGAAATTAAATTATGGGTTGATTTGATGGATCAATGATACTAAATGAGAAAGAAAAAGGATGAGAAAGAAAAAGGGCAATAAACTAACGTAATATCAAATATATACCATTTGGCATGGAGTCAAGTAAACACCTTGTTAGATTGAAGACCAGTGAGCTGCATATCAGAAAAAATACTTATATGATGGTGGATGGAAGAATGGAGAATGTGACAAATAGTAGAACATCCACCAAATAGATATTCTCTCTGCAAAATGGATTTGACGGGTGCTTGAACAAAGCACACAAGAAACAGGCAGATCACAAAAATTGTTTTGCTGCTCAAGAATCCATTATTTATGGATAGCCATTGATTCTCAAAGTTTGTAACTCATTCAAGCAAGAAGAAAAGGCAAAATGGAAAACGAAGAGATCACAATCTGATAGCACAATTCACAGGGATGTTCAATGTCAGAAATGAATACTTAATAAAACAGTCCATATGCTTACAATGATTCATACACAGGCCTCTACCCAAAATCCACCTCTCGGGCCTCGTCCCTCCTCCTCTCTTGATTTTGATGAAAATATATATAAATCATTACCTTTACAAACAATTTCTATTTTTTAAAATACAACTCCGATCTACACACTAAAAACAAAATGATGTTTGCAAGAAATCTCGAAAGATAATCAAGAATCTTGAGTCGATGGAGTTGCTGGTGGATTTGTTGGCTGGAATAGTTGCAAAAGGACCTCAAAATATGCCATTTGTTTATTTGGATATCTTTGACTGGTGATTCATCATTTTAAAACTCTTTTACTATCCTCTTCATAACCTTTGAGTGCTAATATCTTGCTTCCAAATAAGAGTACATGCAATGTATGATCTTTTAGAAAGTTTCCCTGAAAATGTTCAACTTGCTCCCTAAAACTTGGGATGTTGTGGAATCCTTCATCTGCTGCCAGGGTGTATTTTCTTTGTTGTTTCTTCCCCTTGAAAAACTAGATTTAATTTCCACTTATGTTGCTAGGCACTCGATCTGCTACCTGTGCCTTGAAATCCTAGATACTTCCCTGAAATGAGGATTGATTTCTAGAAATAAGGATCTGATATCCAAAATAGGATGCATATCCCCTGTTCCTAGATACTCTTCCACCCAATTTTTGTTATTAGTTGTTTTATGTTCTTCTCCAGTTGAGATATGTGAAAACTCAGTGCCTCTTGGCGTTGGATCTCAATTGAATGTTTTAACGTCTTTCTCTTGTTCAGGAGGTCCATTGGCCTCAACTTAGTTGGATGCTGATAATTTTTTCCATGATAAACAATTCTAGCATATTCTTTGGACACTTTCTCAACTGTCACTAATATTCCCCCACTTTCATATTCCAGCATCCTTGCTATGTCTTCAACATGTGCACAGCTAATTCCTTTTGACAGAATTTTCACTAATTCCCTGTGCTTCCAATGCAAGTGCATATTTTCCACTACACCGTCAAAGACTCCTCACCTCCCCAACAACAAAAATGCCTTCATTCTCAATCCAAGTTTGCGAAACATGAATTTTTCTTCATTAATTATTGCCTCTTGATCTGTTGGTTGTTCAACAGGTGCCAACGATACTTCTGATTTAGCTATATCTTTCTCTGCTTTCTTCTCCTTTGATGTCTACAACTCGAGCCTAGATATTAGCTGCTCGGTGCCTTGTATTTTTGAAGTTGTCAATTGCCCAAAGGTTGAATGCTCCACCTGTGCGCTCAAATTAAACACATCAGAAATTTTTTAACTCAGGCCACCACCTGTCAACAAATCATCATTTTGGAATTTGCGAGCTCAGCTTTCAAACTATCTGTTGACTGATCCATTCGACACCTGTGTGTGAGCTCTCATTTTGGCGTGTTTATGTGTTGATGCAGGCTCAGGCATATCAAATATTGCAAAACCCTTTGGCACTATGTCAACTCGATCCGTTTACTAAGCAAAGAAGACCCAAATATCCTCTGCAGTAGTTTGCGCCTTCGGGAACATATAAAGTTGTAGACGATTAAGAAGAAACCAAGAGATTACTGCAAATACAGGAACATACCAAACATAGATAAATGGATTGGAAAAACTTCGACATCTGTAGCTCGAGCTTGGAGCCTGAGTGTTTTTTGTGTTCATCTACCGACTAGTTTCATATTAGTACTCGGTATAACCTTTGTGACTTACATTTGGCGCCTTGTGTTGAACGCATTACCCGTGGCTTAAAGTTTGAACGTTGTGTTATGTGGTCAATAATCCAACACATTGTGTATACATTCTTTAGTCCACGGGCTCTCCTCCATGTGGCTTGTGTTTGATGCTTGGATGCTTGGTGTAGATAGGTGAGATTGACTTCAATACCTGTCAGGCTAAATAGAGATTGTCTCCAATTATATTTGTGGCACCATTATCCACTTAACTGCCATTGAGGATTCCCAGACAAACATTACCTCGAGAACTGATGACCAAGTAACCATATGGGAGAATGTCAAACTGTTTGGTCTTAATAAGCCATGGGTTGCCCCCAAAATCCAGGGTTAATGGTTTGAAAACGTGTTTCACATCTGCTCTATATGGTTTGAAAATGTGTTTCACATCTGCTATAGAACTGATAGGATATTTCGCCTGCCAACACAATGGTAAGAAATGCTGATATATATTGTTGATTCTAACAATGTATTGTGTTGATGCAGGTTCTGGCACAATGATTGTATGGAGATTTTGGTCTTGTTGACCCATTTTTTATAAAAATTATAAGAATGTTTTTGGATAGTTTTTCTAGCACTTGGGTTTTGATGCTCTATAACAAGTCACAATTTTATTCAAATAACATAAACAATCTAGATATGGTCTGAAAACGAACATGGTGAAGAATTTGGAGATTTTTAGGAAGTGATATAATGTTTTATGATGGCGCTGCAGGAATGTCACTTTTCTAGTAGTGTGCATGTCATGACCAAAAGTCCAAATTTAATACTGTGAATTTGAGTAGTAACAGAACCTATGACATAGCACGTGTGTTCATGAAATATTAAATAATATCCTTAATTTCACTAAATATTGATAAATACCTCCCAAAACCTTATTTTTGAAACCCCCTCCCAATAAATCTTTCTAATAAAAAAATTCCATGTTTTTACTAGATATCCCTATTTTTTACTAAATACCCCTTTTTTTAACTCCCAATACTTATAAACCTCCCTGTACCCTACATCTAGCCCCCCCAATGCCTATAATATATTGACTTTATTTTTCACAATTGTAAAACCCCCTTTGTGAATGAACGTGATAAGATATTATTCAACAAGGTGAATCCCCTGTGACAATTGATAAGGAAGTCTCATAGCTCCAAGGTTGTTAGTCATGTTGGTGTCAAGAAGAAAACAAATAACTTGCAAAGGTATGTTTATTAACATAAGATGCAGAAAAAAGTAGCTAGATTTATCAGAGGTTGTATTTTATATTATACCAGTAAGCATAGTGACATAAAGTTAGGACTATATAGTCCATTTCCAAACCCTACAAGGCCATGAGAAAGCATATCCACGGACTTTGTTGGGATTTTTGTGTTGACAAGAAGAGGTAATGAATACCTCTATGAGGTAGTAGACATGGTCAACAAAATGTTTATTTGAATGTCTTGTAAGAAGACCATTAAAGAACAATATTTTGCAAGATTCTTCTTTGAAAGGGTTTGGGTGCACTTTGGGAATCCAAGGAGCATAATTTTTTATAAAGATACTAGATTCCTTGGTGTATTTTGGACTTCATTGTGAGAGAAATTGGATACTAAAATGATATATTCATTGTCTTTAACCTACAGAGTAAGGGTCTCAAAGGTAGTGAATATAACTTTGGTTCAACTTTTGAAAGGTTGTAATTGAAAGCATTCAAGGGCTTGGGATGCTAATTTGGAATGCATACAACATTATTATAATATAGTTGTCCACATTTCCATTGGAAAGTGTCATTTGGAATTTGTTTTGTATATTTTCCACCATCATCATTGGATCTTGTATATGGACAACTTGAAGCAAGGGAAACAACCTCAAGTGATGCATTGAAGGTATAAAATTCATAGACATGATAATGTAAATATAGTTAATAAGTTCAATGGAAATCAAATAAGTCTTAGGAGAAATACAAGACCAAACATGATAAACATAGGATAGAGAAAAAATTTCAAGAGGAGACAAAACTTGGTTACAACTTAATAAGGAAAGGTTACAAGGACAAGGGAAAATAATAAAATTCCTAAGACACGGGTCTTAGAAATATTGGAAAAGGTAGGCAACGGTGTTTACATAATCAATTTTCCACCTTGTATGTGCATTAACTCATTAATAAGTGCAGAGAACTTGAAAATCTATGAGCTATCTATGATCGATGAGGATGAAGAGGGCCAAGTCTTACGTTCCATTTGGATATTTAGAACATGATGCACATGCATAATTACTAGAGGACATACTTTTGAAAAAGAAGATAAAAATGACTAGAAGGGGCCAACAAAAACTTTGGCATATGGGATTGAAGGGTTAGCTACCATCTAAGGCCAGATGGGACTCCAAGGAGAAAGCCAAGGGGTTTTTCTTCATATTCTTCAAAATTAAATCTTTTGGAGACCAAAAGCCTCCCAAAATGGGTAGGAATGATCCAAAATGGATCTACACATGTCCCATATGAATTTATTCATGCTCTATCCCGGGAGGTAATAATTTGTGACATCTCAAAGATGGATTTTATCAAATTCAAGTCATTAACTTTTAGCATGTTTTTGGGGGCCTAAAAAATATTTTTAGACCTTGTGCCAAATGAGTGTAGCCATAGGATTTTTTTCACCCAAGGAGGAAATTATGTTTCTCATTGATATATTTTATACGAGCTTTTGCGTGTCTAAAATATAGTTTGAAGGTGAAAGTTATGGTCCTGCCAACATAATGATCCAAATATCCCCCACTTGTCCAATGATGACCATGTCAACTCACCATAATTCAAATATGAGGAGTTAATAATGTGGGGGAATCCACTAGAGACTTATAGAATCATCATGGTGGTTCCAATAGGGTTTTGGAACTCCAAACCTAACCCTAATTCTAGCTTGGATAAAAAACCTAACAAAAAGATAGAAAATGGTTCACTTTTCACTAGCCATTGACTATTCTATAGTTTGAGTGGGACTATGGAGGAGATGCTAATAGAGCAGAGAGACATAAGAATATTATATAGAATTGTACAAGACCATGGTGTTTCATAATTTTACCTTAATCTTGAAAAGCGTTGTAATCTATATTGTAATCTCCATAATACAATAAGACGAAATGCATACTCCATCATTTGATTGTTGGTTTTCCAGTATGGTTTTCTAGGTAAATATCTATGTTTCATTACATGTTTTTGTGGTTATAGTATATTTCATATGTTCCAATAGTTCAAGAATCTGAATGGTGGGTTTTTACTTATGTTAAAGTATTAAAAATACAAAAAGATAGTTTCACAGTTGAGCATAGTCTCACTATAGTTGTTTTAAGTTTAGATATGTTTTGATGATTTGACCATTGAAATATCCAAAGAGGTTTACAAATCATTAGTGTAGCCAAAAAATAAAATAAGAATTTATTGTGGAACAATAAATAACAAAATACCATAGTCAATTTGGTTTCATTAGAATTTTTTTGCTCTTTGAAGAAAGATTGAAAGTATTCATAAAGTGCAATTTGGTTTCATTAGAATTTTTTTGCTCTTTGAAGAAAGATTGAAAGTATTCATAAAGTGCAATTTCAACAATGCTCTACATGATTAGTATTTACCTCCAATATCCCTTTTTTTTTACATTTTACCTCTTTAACATAGACATCTAAATATATATCCATAGTTGGTTCAAGGAAAATCAATTGAGTTCATTATTCCAACATTAACTTAAAAACTTACATACAAAAATCTAGATACAAGCACCTATCTACAAGACAATAACTTTGTCATAGCAATAAAATTTTTGAAACTACCTTATAAATTAATAAAACAATAAATTGGATTTTAGTTCTAACTACACAAGAAGTAATAATCCTAACATTACCCATCCAAGAAGAGAAAACAAACAATAACCTTCTCAAGCAGCAACTTGTTTAATTCTCCACAATTTAAACTTCTTTTCCCCTCAATAAAACAAACAACTCATCCTCTAAAGTCTCAATAACTCATCCTCTAAAGCCTCAATTACAATCATAGCCAGATTCCTACATATAAATACTCAACTTGAGCATGAAAATAATTATGCTACGAACTTGAACTTCATTTCCAGAAACGTTAAGTGCAAACAATAAAACCAAACAAAAATAATATTTTATGTTAAAATTAAAAAGCATGTCTCAAGCTAAACCCTGAATTCATTTCATCTTAAAAGTTTTTTTATATATTTACACGAACATTGTCATTGGAATGTCTGTAAAGGAGGAACATACTTCAAACTATAACTAGACTAAATTGAATATTGAATTGTGCCTTCAAATTGATAATGTCGAATCTGTTTGGTTGAAACATATTATCAAACTTTTTGTGTGCATCCAAAGAGAGTTGTGAATCTGTTTGGTTGAAACATATTATTAAACATTTTGTTTGCATCCAAAGACAATTGTGTATAACCATAGCGGGAAACAATTTTTTTCATCTGTTTGGTTGAAAGATATTATTAAACATTTTGTCTGCATCCAAAGATAGTTGTGTATAACCATAGTGGAAAACAAATGGTTTTATATGTTCATTTTTTTTCCATTGAAAATTTACACCACTGTTTTTGAGCATCGAGTCAATCTTCCAAACACTTTATAACAAAATTTCATAAAACCAGTGATAGTGCTTGTTAAGATGTAGTTGTTTAAAGTTTCTTGAATGCATGTGCATGTTCAGATAGGGTTTTTCAACATCTAGCGTTGTAAGTCCCATTCGAGGTATAGAGAGGGATATAAACAAAATTGTTGTAAGAACATAATATTGATTAGTTGTGTGCTCAGAGACGTATATATAGATAGGAGATGCATTGCCACCCACAATCAGGATATTGGTTTGGACTTTCCAATTAATTAATAAACCTTTATATATATATATATATATATATATATATATATATATATATATATATATATATATCCTGAGTGGGCTTAATGGTTAAGAACATGTGTTATCTCATAAGAGATCACAAGTTTAAATCCAAAGGGGGTAGGGTATGTATACATACAATAAAATGAAAATAAACATTTACTTTATACTAAAGAAATAAAGGTTTTGTGTGAAGAAAAGAAA